>PDGT01000050.1:825602-906140 GCA_003671415.1 Megathymus violae | reverse complement strand
TACAGACTCACAAATTCGCAATCTTTTTTTTGTATATTAGTATAGATTACAGTTAGACGCTGGCGAATTGTTATCCACTATTGAATGAACCAAAACTGGTAACGCTTATATTATGTCTTCGAATGAAAATAATTTTTAGTAAAATAATTTTTAGTCACTATATTAAATACTGACGTATAACGAAACATAATTCTTATTTTATCCAGTTTCTTTTAATTTTATTGGTCTAAAAATTACATACCGAATGATAACTTATCAAGTATTAAGTATTCGATTATAATATAATCCATGATATCTCTTGATATCTCGATCGATTGATACCTATGTCAATTGATGTTAATGCTTTTTGTGCCATTTAATGATATAGATAATAGATTTTGAAAAAAAAATGATTTTGAAAAACTCCGAATCTATGTGACCGATAGTATAAAAAATCTAATCACAAACTTCCATCGTTCCCGAAGCAAATAAACCCTATAATTTGTTCCAGACATAACCCCGTACAACAAGATTTATGTTACACTCCTAGATACACTAAAGCACAAGGTCAATTCAAAAATAGAATATCGACCTAAAACCTAAAACATCAAGATCTGAAGAAAACTCTATCGAACTACATGAACTAAAAACTTCATGAATACTCGTTTATATGAAAACCTTTAATTGTCAAACAATAAAAAGGTAAAACTTAATAAATCTTTATTCGCAACGCTATCATTATAGCTGCGAAACGAAAAGTGATCTCGTTTACGCTCTTTGTGTAAAATCCTTGAGTACAACTCTTCCTTTCTAAACGTACTTATGGCCGGCAAAGAGTGTTTATCAATAGATTCATGTTTGTAAAAAATAACGGAATTGAACCTGCTCTCTTTTGCATTACAATACTTTCAATAAACAAAGACATATTTCCAGGGTACAAATACAGTGCAGTCGTCTTTTAATCCCGTTTAACTCGAACTCATTGAGCCGCGGTTTCACTTGGTCAACAGACACAAACTTGGGATAAGGAAGTAAAAAATACATACCGCTACATGACACGCTGTTTTATTGAACGCAATTCTGCCGTCCAGCGTGCAACGGTAGGAGAAATAAATGACGCTCGAGATGAATAACTCAGAAGAATGTTTATTTATTAGTCGATACAAACTTATTAGGATTAGATAACATTTTAATTATTAGCAAAGAGTTTCAATCTCATATTATTCGTCTTGTAAAATAAAACAACGAGACAATGTTCAAGTATTTGGTTGCATCATGTTTGTAATTTAAATTTGTAAATTATGGTTTTTGAAACGTAAAATACGTAATAAATGTAGAATATAATTTTACATTATTAACAGTAGTTAAGTATTGAGTAGTTATAGTAATTATTTCTATATGAGTTATTACTTAATCCTTATCCTTAAAGCAATCTCATTGTGAGAGGAGACCCGATCAGTGGGACCATAACAGTCCCACATTATTCCAGGTTGTAATGATGAAGAGGGCGATTGAAGTTATAATTATTGACTTTATGCAAAATAAATGTTGTGAACAACAACATCAATCATAATCCAAAGGGAAATACAAAACATTTTGGGTAGCCTAAGTTTTAATCCATATCCATTGTAGATTACAACACAACAATAATTTGAAATATTTTTAAATTGGATCTAAACAGTGGAACATTTTATAAATACATACACAACAAAGTAAAGTAATATTCTCATGAATAAGCAATGATGTTAAGAAATTACTAAACGATTTTTAATATGAAACCATTTATAGCCAACTTTATACTTTAATAACGGTAATATCCACCTGTACGGAACCTACCTGTTTTAGACAAACGCTACCCGTTTCTTACTGTGTAGGTAAACATGTTTGCCGATTTCATACGTCTGTCGCCTATCAGATTCTGCAAATCTGTATTTTATTGTTGCGAAAGTTTTTTTGGAGCACGTTGATACATACAAGGATTGCAGGGAAAGTTGTTGATCTTGTGATATTGGCGTACAATTGTCTTAAAAATTAGATACCTTATTTATTGACGAGAGGTGCACTTTTATAAAATTAATGGTCATGCAGAGTTTTGTATTGAAAAAGTAATAGTCAATGCTTAATGTATGTTTGCAAATACAGCGAAGTCACTCTCGGCTAAATCAGTCTACTCAAGTAGGTTCTCTTGACCACACAGAATCTGCAGCGTCACAGTACAACATACTTGTACTGTGGAATCAACCTAAAGTCACTTATCGCATACGTAAATTGAATCTTGTAAATGTGGGTAGCACACTGTCTTTGTGTGTTTCATCTGGACTCTGTACTTTCACATAATGCAATGTTATGGGAAAGATTGTTTGCGATCTATAAAAGGCACATGCCCTTAGTCACGTTTCCACGTACAACGTCGGAAAGTTTACTCGCATAATGAAATTGCTGAGTACCAACTAGACTGTCTATAAAGTAATGGGCTAGTGTTGTCTGTATTAGTTAGTCTGCGATACGGAATGCAATATTGCTCCTTGTTAGAATAAGGCACTGTTTAAGTGCAAAATTGAAGGATATTAGAACAGAATTAGGATAAAGAGCGTGCGTTCTCGTGCAATACCATTACCATCCTAATTGACACCACTGTGATGATGAAAATTTTCACAAGTAATATATTATAGTTTTTACTTACAATTTATTAACAGCTAAATTACTTTACAGTAAGTGTAATTAAAAAAAAAATACGCTATTCTGAAGTTGGTCATTGTGAGCCAATATTTATCCCTGATGATTATGGCAGTAGTCCATTATCATTCATTTAAATGAGACAATAATACAAGACAAGCTAACATGCTTATGTTAGAGACGAACTTTTGTAAAAAATTGAAAACGTACTGCTTATTAAAGATCATAATGATGATGATATCCGTATAGTTTCGTATGTACTTCATAATATTTGTAACCGTTAATGGAGAATATTAGTGCATGGTATAAATATGTATATATATATATATATATATACATTTTCATATTGAGATATAAATTCAATACTATCACCATTTTAGTATTATGCAATAAGGTACTTGAATACGCTATATATTTCACATGAAAAGCGCCCGTTAACTTCTCCACTACTAGCCACTTCGGTAATTCATGTCATAAATTCAGACGAAGGATGTTTAAAAACTGTTTTCTGGTGTTTTACGATTTTATAGTTGACAAGTTGCACGAAACCATGCTACGTTCTCTATAATCGTACTGTACTGACATTTTTTTATCTTGAAGGTGTGAATTGCTGCACAATGAAATGAAGTGACACATTTGACTTAATATTTTTTTAACAGAACAGTAATTGTACGCCGGCTTTCACGACAAAAGTGTAAAGAATTCATTAAATTTTGTATACAGCATTGTAACCCATATTTACAATAAAATAATGTACCTATACGATAAAAACGCAAATTGTAAGAAATCTCAACACAGAGTATATACACTGCATTCAAATGACTTACTCGTAAATCTTACATATGTAAGGTGTCCACTAACACTACGAGAAATTTTAGTTTTTTAGATTTTACGTTTGATAGCTTACCATCATTGACGCTTATAATCTCGAAAGTTTCTTACACATAACAACGAGATAGTCACTGCATCCGTTACTCAACGTCGTTCGCAACTTCCCAGATGCCTTTACTTGCAGTGACGAGCTGCGGCAATCAATATATTCACTAGAAGGTAACATACTTTCCCTCTTCCACTGAATTTATTAATCATATTTGCATCAATCATAAAACTAATCTGTCTTATGTGCGGTATTATTTCGTACTTAGTGTTTCGGTTATTTCAATTAGTAAACCATTGCTGATTGATCAACTTCTACTAGGAAATCTTATTCAAAGTAAGCCGATAGCACTTAAATGTCACTGTTTTGAATTTCACATATTTTTTTATTATATGAACGTTAAAAAGGAAATCATATTCAAAGTCTGTCACACAGTATGACACTACTTCAGAAAATTGAGATTAAAGAGCAAACGCTTCTTACCAGCAGAAATATGTACCAATTTCCAAAAATTTTTTATAACTTGTGATCTAATTTCTGCAGTGGAAACACATAAGAAATATCCAACTATTTGCAAATTTAATATGTTCGATAAATAAAATACATAGTAAGGCTCATTAGAGATCTCGTGTCTTTATGTGGTCGCATTGCGGACGCTGCTTCAATTTAACAACACGACACCCGTTTGGAAGCAGCTCAGTAAAACTTTCTGGGGTCGCAAAGACGACCAGGAACGATAAAGATAGTCCAATCTTATTTCCTTTCGCCCAGAAGTCCTGTTAACACGAAAATGTTATCGGTAGTATAACGAACGCTAAACCGCGCGCACTGTTAATCTTTGCGTAAAAAATCGGGTTACTTGTCCATTTGCAGTTTTACGCACGTTTGCCTTACTTATTGTACGTTTAAAGTTTGGAAAGTGCTATAAATTCGCACGCGTATGGCATCATGACACGAACGTACTCCAAGTTTGTGTGGTCATAGTAAGCACTTGTTACTTCGTCCCACTTACGAGGCGTGGGCTAGCGGTCGCGACTTCACTTATATCGGTTATATAGCCTCTTTAACGAGGTTTATCGTCAACTACTCTCAAAAACTAGTTTATGCATCGCGTATTCCAGTTTCGAAGTTTCGTTATGAACAAACAGTATAAACTTGTTATTGAAGTTTGTCATTGTATATTGTTTGTTATTGTATATTGTCATTCTTTTTGTTTTTTGAAATTGCAAGCCTTAGCAGACATGCAAGTTTTTGATATCGATAATTCCAATTTGAAGAAACATCCATACCATAACATTGATCATATGATAAATGATCAAAAAACGAAGATAGAGAGAGCAATTCAACTACTCTTCGTTACACGTAATGAAGTAGTCTACATCCTACCTTTCGTAATTGAAAGTACGCCTATCAGCTGCACCTCTAAGTCGTATTATTGTCGACCATTCCAGGTTTCAAATTTAAACCAATCTCCTTAGCTAAATTAAATTTGATTTTCTCTCATGTGATTCGAATAGTTGATAAATAGTGTGCATCTACCGTTACCCTCGCCAACAAACATCTTACGAAATTTTAATCACACTTCTCAAGTCAACGTACCATTCATAGAATCAATTTCGCGGCTAATGCAATCTACATACAAACCATTGATGGTGCCAAAGTACACGTTAATAAACCGGCTATCAAAACAATCTCAACGCTGAATTAATTTCACTTTCGACTATCGTTTAATGAATAGAGAGGTCAAGCACACCAGTAAACTTTCGCTCGAGGCGAACAATATTATCGAACATTACGTATGCGGACATAAAATTTATTGTTATGACATGATTACTCACTTAGTTTTGTTTGTTTTGCTTAGCATTAATATTGTTTTTTTTTTTCAGGTAAGTGATTTTCAGAAGTTACTAGAGTAACTCGAGCAAATGCTATTCAGTGAGTACCAAAGTTTAATTTGTAGAAATTTCTAATGATAACAACGAACTTCTGTTAGTGAATCAAGTTTGCGTGCAGCTCTGAATTAAAATTCTAAATTAATAAATTGACATAATTCGCATAAAGTTAAGGTTCTTTACGTGACTGTGTACCTACCAATCAAACAAAATTTTTTCAAAAACCGCAAATGTTTTGGAGGCAGTATTGAAGAAACTGTAAGCAAAGTGAAATCACTTCTTTCTTCTTAAGTTTGGTGTTCTGATTTGCCAAGACGACGATGTCCAATTAGGTACTACGTGGTAGTAGCCTGTCTGTTCATTCCACCATGACATCCCAACACTATCTCATTATTGGGTTTGGATCTCCTCTCATGTGACAAAAGCCATAGTTTCTTACACTAATCAAGTGCTGATTGGCAGACCTCACCACGCCTTCAAGAATAATATACAGAACTTTTAGGTATGCTAGTTTTCCAATAATGATTTTCTTTACCGTTGCAAGTAATAATTTATTTATAATACGTAAATAATTTAATTCGCACCCAGGTCCCCCATGCCAGAAATCTACTTTCAAACCACTATACTATCACTGTTCATAATTGCTTCATTTGCTGCCTGATATATAATACACATACACTTATATATATAAAAACATGCAGTGACATCTAAGAACTGGATAACATAGAAAAATTTCTTAACACTCTGGAGGAAGAGAAAATTTTGAGATGATAAAAATTTGAACGGTTTCAAGCAATATATCGCAAGCAATATAAGCAACCGGCTCTCGCTACGTTTCACAAAATATAGTCATTAAAAAATTATTTTAAAGTTATAGTAAAGTAACGTAAATGTAATGGGTACGATCAAGGCGGAAAGTTGACAGGCTTACCTGTCATTAATTCCTGTCAAGTATCATCTATCAAGAATATCTTTGCTCCACCGTAGTAAACATGTACCTGGGTCGGAATATCGATATAAAATACGATATACAAAAATCATGAGTATCCGTTAGAATTAAAATGAATAATTTTTTAAAGTCCATCAACTTTACTTTGGCAAAAGATTCAAACAAAAATTGATTTTCATGATGTATCAAACGGTATTTATAAAAACTTTAAATGTGTTATCATATGTAAGAATATACATCTAATTTTCATGTTGTCAAACATTATAACAGTGCTGTAAAGATAAGTTAATTACTCATATTGATCGACTGGCTAAGTTGCTCCGTTAATGTATAATTAGCGCCTCAAGAACCAACCACACAAATGAATTTACCACATCTGCGCACACTCGAGAAGTGTGCAAGTCACGTCATTCAGGTATCTAAAAATATTTATTACAAAAATCATAGTCATCTTTTTAAGTGGCCTCGCTGTTCCCATGAATAGCGAAATGAGATTGACAGCTGGGTCAGGCATGAAGCGTTTAAAATTCAAGCTTTGACACAATAGGTCCAGGAATTACTTTCTCTTAATACATTCTTTGTTAATAGTTAGCTTTTAGCAGAAAAGTTCATTAATTATCCATCTCAATTAGTAGCGACATCAATGTACTTTTCGATCTTTTAAATTTTGTCTTGCAAGCGATCGGTAATATGCTAGTGTTGACGGAATGACCTTTTATAATATCATGTATCAACCGTATACGTATATTGTTCGTAATCAAATAAAACATGTATATACAAAACCTTGAACTTTTACAGTGGCTCAAAAATGTACAAGATGACAAAAATGGTTTATATTAAAAACTATATTTTCAAAAATTAAAAAGAAATACGTTGATTATATGAGAAAAAGGTATCCTTTGAGATATTCTGTGATATGGCGGTTAAATTTTAATAATAAAACTCGATTTGTATAAAGTATTTAAAAAAAAAATAATACTCATACATAGACTTCAAAATATTATAAAGTATGAAACAAGACAATTTTTAATATGGGTCTGAAATAAAGTCGTATCCTTTTAAACGTAAGATAATTTGCACGGTGTTCTGATATCGTACATAACGGGAGCATTCGCAGTTTACTGAGAGCGAAAATGAGCACTACCAACACTGAAACATCCAATTAACATACTTCTACGCACTCTCTAATGCAATAAGTAATGTTTTTATCACTTTGAAAATGTCAAAGATGCCACAAATAGATAGTATTATTATCCTAACGGATCCTAAAGGATTACATGGAAAACTCATAAAATTGCGTTATGAAAGCCGTTTGTCAAGACAATAATAAAATGTGGCCAAAATGTTGATACCTCCGTGTCAAAGTAGGCAAAGTTCTTTCTTTTGAAACTTTTAAGATTGTCGCTTCACTTTAAAATTCGAAATTTCCCTTTTGACGTCGAACACTTAATCAACTGTCAAGCATTATAAGTTGTATAGAAATAAATCGGTATTTACGTCTAAAGTAATTATTAAAAACCGCTTAATCATGTTATTTACTATAGTAATTGCTTGGGGAACAAAATTATTCTATAGTGTTTATACCTACCAGTAATTGAATGACATGAATTTTTATTATTAATTTATATATTTTTTATTTTACCTTTTTTAGTAAAACTACTGCTTAAAACTTTGAAACAAAATTAAATACATTACATAAAAACCTATTTCAACGAAATCTTACTATCTAGGTACTCGTATATATTATTACGCGAAGAGAAAACTTTGTACCCTTTTTTCTCCTCTGTTTGTTAACCGAATTTTTTTATTTTTTATTTGTTCAGATTCAGAAGCAGATTCCGATTTAAACTGATTTTTTATGCTTTCTTTGCACCTCTGGTTCATGAGATTAAGCCGATTGTATCATAAAGTGTATAATCTTTAATATTTCTGAGGAAAAAAAAATAAAAAGGATGTCGTCCACAACGCCTCGAGTAAGATTAACTTTGTTAATTCCCTTAGCAAAAAGCGGGAGGCAGTTGTTCGGTCGTTTTCTGTCTATAATAAAGTTATAAAGGCCTGTTCAATGAAGCGATTATGAAGATATCTCTCGGTAAGAAAAATGCGTTCGCATTGGAATCTTTTCTTTACTCGGCTTCCCCTCGCCTTACATTCATTGTTGGATTATTGAGTAGGCACGTTGTTTAACCTGCTCACGATAGAAGTTTGTCATGTTAGTGCTTTTGGCGTTAATATCTGCCTTTGTGAGTAAAAGCGAGCAGTTGATAATAGACATTTTCGTATGATATAAACTTAACTGATTTACTAGTTATTACTGATCAATCTTCCGATTTGGTAATAATACTGATAAGAACGGCCAAAAACAGAGTTAGCAACACTACATGGCAACAGCAATGACCATGACACGATGTGTTAGGTCACGAGTGCCATGTTGTGTTTCGATTTCACCAACTTGGCCTTCTTCTAGATTTGTGTTTGCCTTGAGATTTAGATCCTGTTATTTTTTTGGACTAACGGAAGAGCAACCTCTTAATCGCAAGTTTAATAAAGCTCATTATAATATTACAGTTTTTTATGAAATGACAGCCCACTAATATATTATTGTTTTAAGTCTTCCTCCCTTTCAATCAATCACTATAATCACTGTGGGTTAAATCTAATAGTATTAATATAGCCACAACTAAAGACTTATATTGGCACAAAAAAGAAAAGTTTTGAAATGGCTGAACTCAAGAAATTAATTCGCATTACTTTATTGTATAATTTATTTACAAATCATAGATTATTCTAGTTGTGTTCAGTCGTCTAGGCTTTCATATTAATTCATTCATTCATTAAATTCTTTCTAAAACTATAAATCATTAAAATTATATCAGTCCACCATTTTCTTTTTGCTAAATAATACAAGTCAAAAAAAACTGGCCTACAAATAATATTTAGGATTTTTCTTTGCGTTCGATTTACAAAAAAAATGCTACATGACTTTTGGGCGACACATAACTATGAAATGTTGGAATTGCTTTCAGAACTTGATTCGGCTCATGTTGGGGCTAATTTTCTTTTATTGCTTAACTCCAATGTTTACTTATCTGCTGTTTTACAAATATCAGCTGTCAATATCGAAAATTGAAGCATCTCATTTCAAATCGGGGGCCTATACTATTTTAACTGCCAATTACAAAAGTTATGTTACATTTTTTTTTTAAACGTTTACAGACTCACACCCCCGCACTAGGATTCCCTGTGTTGCGGGTGGCATGGACATACACATATATGACATCACAAACACCCATGACCCGAGAACAAACATTTATCTGTCACATAAATGTCTGCCCCGGCCGGGAATCGAACCCGGGACCCCTCGCTCGGCAGGCAGGGTCACTACCAACTGGGCTATGGGGCCGTCATTATATACAATTGCCAATTACAAATTACAAAAGTATACTTTGTTACATATTTGTACACTTTCTACAATTAAACGTCGTCTGTTTCGCTTTCAAGGTAAATTGCATTTGTATATATCTTTCGAAGAACAAAAGTACCGATAGGTACAAATTTTTATAGTTTTTGTTGTGATGGCTCTTTTATTCGGTTCCATTAAAAATAAATGGTTATTTTTACGTCCATAATACGTTATTCTTATACATACATAACTGATTTACAAATAGTTATTGGCAATAGGTATGTGTATGTAAATAGTTTATTTTTACTACAGGCAATTGATGACTTTCCCTGAGGTAGATGAGATAAGTAATGACTTAACAATGGCTAAGCTCTGTAGCTCATTTAGTTGAAACCCAACTTGCCGAACAAGCTTACGAATTTGAGTCCCGGTCAGAACAGATGTTAATGTTGCAGATAAATGTTTGTTATGAAACAAAACATTTTAGATTATGTTTGATATGTTATCTGTTTGTGTCAGTGAAACCACAACAAAGATGCTTCGAGAAGTGTGATCGTGTAAGCGTTTTCTGTATTTTTTAAATATTTTATTACAAATAACCAGACGGCCCATGATGTGGTTAACGATTACAGTCGCGTTGCCTGCCAAAAGTAATCTGGAAACCCACTTCTTAAACAGCACTAACCAAAACACGTAAAAGTAATTTATAGCGTTATACGTTATATACGTTTATTTATCTATTTTATCAATATATTTTTAGTGGAAATTACATAAATGTTAAACAACAATAATAATGTAAACAAGATAACCAGTAAATAAGTTGATACTTTGCAACATTGATATCAACATTCACTAACAGAATAATCTCGACACATGAGCTTGTTTTTTAACAAACCGAACCTGTATATCCTTATACGTCTGAAAGTCCCGTAAGAGCTCGCCTCATCTGGTGTTATCTATACCGACTGAAACAAGGATGCAACCGTTACTCAACGGACGTTACGCGTCTTAAAGCGTAACTGTTTTATCAGATTTCTCTTATAAACGGTAACGTATCAAAGATATAGAGCTCGATTCGCGTACGATGCCGTGTTTATGCTTATAGTTTTATGAAAATTAATTTGCTTAAAGATAACTTTGGAAAGCATTTGATGTAGATAGTACTGGCATGTATTTAAGTAAACAGAAATCACTTTGTTGTTCCCTAGATATGAATTACATGAGTGTTGACGTCAGCAGTCGGCGTGTATCACTGATATCTTAAATGTAAACAGATTAAATTTAATAAAAAATTAAGGATGCTACAATACAGTACTCTATTTAATAACAAAGATTATATTATGAGCATACTTCATCAGTATCGGTTTCAGTAGTGAGCTTTCTGAGAAACTAACATTTGAGTTGCACGATAAGTAAAATAAATTTAGTGCCTCGGAGTACCCGAATGACAGCGCCGCAGTGTGTAGGAACACAATAAGCCTACCCTACTCCTAGTTTATAAATACAACGGAGGTTCATTTCTAACCGATGTTGTTACACACAACAACAGCTAACGGTTTCCTGTGAACAGATAACTAAAGAAAACTACCACCCACAAATACTACGCTGACCATGTATGTGGTGTTTGTGTAGTTAACTAAAGCGACGAAATAAATAGATTATTTGTGATTTGCATATCACAGAACGTACGCAGAAAGGAATACATATAAAAAGCACTAACAATGAGCTGACTTAGAAAAAGAATAGACATAAAACACGGTATCACGATCCCTTATCTTGAATATTTCTTTGTCAGATTTCTTCCTTCAGTATCTACTTGTTTATACAAAGTCACGTAGTCTATCAAAAATAGCGTATCTTGATAACGGTGCTATTGCCCTTTTGTTTATTTGTGCATTTACACGAAAATTTGTGGCCGACGAGCGTATAAACTTTAGAGCTGTTGGCAATACAACGGTTATTGCCTAATTCATTATCAATTGATTACGTAACCTCGTCGGGTAGTAAGGTCGCTTGACTTTATTCAATAAACGTCCCCTGAAACGGCGTTCACGGCGTGTTTGCCCCTTCTATTTGTTCGGCCATTTAACCTACAGCTGCACGTATTATCGTACAAATTTAAATTAGTTCCGCTACTCCTGTTTTTTGAGAGCGTTAACAAGCGTACCGACTTGAAGACAATGTTTGTACGTTTGTAAGATTAGAATAGGATGAAGTAAGATAAGCACGACTAGGAAAGACAAGTATCAGCATTTAAATTGAGTTCGTTGGTGAACAAGTTAATAAAACGAAGAACAATATTTCCTAGAATATTTTTTTTCTGTTTCTCTGCCTAAATACGTTTATCTCAAAAACTAATATGAAATAATATTAAGGATTTGATTATTCGTTGTGAAAGTAAAAATCAAGTTTCCTGAAGCGAAGCCACGGTGGGTGGTATATAGTTATTACCCGTTGCAGTGAAAAAAAAATTGTTCACGTCTAAGTAAAGTTGCTGAAGTTAGGCCTTCTGGAATGAGATCCACGGAATTAATTTTCGATGTCGAAGCCAACAAAACCACTGTCACTCATGCACGTACGTAACAAGACGAGCATTTCCGACGCGTAGTCAGTCGGACAAGATAGAAGGCGTGATCTCTGCTTTATGTTGTATTTTTTTTGTTTTTTGACCAACAATATATACATTTGTAACGCTATAAATAGATGTTATCGCTATATCGTTAATAAAGATTAAACAAATGGATACAGATTAAACAAAGTCCATTTTTTTTTGAGAATGTCATCTTATTTATTTTTAAACTACTTAAATGTTTATTGATGACACTCAATTTGCTTATATTATTAACGAATAATGTGTAGACAATAATATTTTTTTTTCCAGTACACAGGCTTAGGATATATTTCATGTATTATAATAAAATATATACTAATAAATGTGCAACATTCAAAAGGAAATTGAATAATGTATATAAATATTCGGATTTCCTCTGTACCGCTTATTTTGCTCGGTGTACATTATCTGGTTCGCTGCTCGTATTTAAAGTGAGAAATTCAATTAACTTTGCGCTTTTTTCCATAAAAAATGTATGTTTATTATTTTTGTAGCAAGTTTTAAGCTTTAATACTCTTTTAGTTTTTTCTACATTAATAAAATTTCACAACGGGTCTAGAATTTTCGGTATAAATATTATTCTGTTGATGTATTCGTCATTTTGCAATAGCGGTTTTTGTAACTTAGTGCTTGATTAGCCCCGAGTTCACTTCAGAAGGGTCCGGCTGTCGTGCTGATTTATTTTATACGGAATAACTGTCACAATTGTGCTGTCAAACAGTTTTCACGAAATATTTTTTATACCGTACGGGTCACAGAAGCTCGCCCTCACCAATTCATACATTATGTACCAGTAGTACAACGTACATGCCGTTATTATGGGTAACTCATGTTTATTCTGTTTCCCTTATTTCAGTCTTTTGGGCCAGCTGAGTACATCTCATTGTCGGTAAACTTTAATGGAAAATAGTGTATTGTAGTTATAAGAAAAATGATTATACAGTTGCAGTGACACAAGAACAGAAAGACAAAATTTATGCTGGTATGCACTGAACTTAAAAATTTTGCTCCTTTAATTTATAATGCAAAACGTTTTGTACGATAGATTGCAATGTAAGAATAGTCAGAGAACTAAACATTGTTCCAGTATTCATCATAGAACAAGTCTGAAAACCTGTGGATTGAGATCGGGAGACTGGTTTCCGTGTAAGCTATAATTTGTGCGCGTCCGGCATATAACCAGCATCGCACGTCAATCATTCGTTCAAGGCCATCTGTTATACAACTGTTGCATAACGCTATCTCTGATTTATTAACAATCATAAAAGAGCTAATAATAGTTTGATAATATTTAATTAATAAACATGTGACGCATACATGCTATTTTAAAGAGCGCTTAAGTCAATTCAAGTGAGCTCAAAATAGGTACACTCAGTGGGTTCCCGACAGTAGTAAAGTTTTTCAGACTTGTTCCGTGATGATTGCTGGAACAATTTTAGTTCATTGATTATTTTTACGTTGTTTAATATAGTGAAAAAAAAATGTATTAGAAGCATTTTAAATTAAAAAGTTAATTTAGATCTTGACGTTCCGCACAGATCCTATGTATAAATATATTTATGAAGAGCCTAAAGACTCTAATTCATCTGGGACAAACCCGACGTGACAGCTACTTCACTGATGGGCTTCTGAGAATTCGAAAAGTTAACCCAATATTTTTTTACAAATTTCAGTGCAAAATGACAGCAGATAAAAAACAAATATGTTTCAAAGGCCAATAATTTTAAGACCTCTCAGGGTCTTGCGGGTTTCCTCTCATCCTGTCATCGTTAAATACTATTATTTTCTTTATCCTGAGTGGCATAGATATATAAAATGACGAGTAATGACGACACACACGAACAAAACTCGACAAAAAACATAAGTGGCAGCTATATAAATAGACGTTCCAGCCAGAATGAAGAAAGTAAAGAACATAATGTGACATTTGTAAAGAAAATGCTGGTTACGAATAATACGAATATAATTTTTACGACGGAATTTTTTTACCACCGTAACTACTGAGCCTAAAATAAAAAAAGAGGCATAATATAGGCCCGCCTTTATAATCTATCGAAAATCGCCTATGAAAATCACAAGTCATTGAATTTCAACGGTAAACGATGTTATTCGTTGATACATTGCCAGTACCTAACGTAGATGTCCGGTTCGAACTTGACGGGTTTTTTTATTTTATCTATTGTTATTGGAATAAAGAAACCAAACTATAAACAAACAAGTTTATTTATAAGCAACTCATCGTCGAAAGTTATGTTAACAATATTTTCATATAAAACTCATTTGCAAAACTAACTCATAAGTTTCGTGGACAAGTTACCGCTATGTGAAAAGTAATAAACGTCTTTGCAGCGTTGAGTAAATTTCAAATATTTAAAAGTGTAGAACGTGATTGAAGTTATTATAGAAATTATAAAAATGTTTAAAAATTTTTACAAACAGATTTATTTAAATATATATATTTGGACGTCGTACAGTACCGAATCCCTTAATTTCTACAGTAATTTTGATGACGTATTCACGTTTTCCAGTGAGTGAGTGGTACTGACCACAACTGGCCGTTAGTTATTCTTAAGTGTTTATTTGTAATACTTAGTTATCCTATAAATTTTGTATGAAATGTTATTTTTTACTTTATACATATACGTAAGTGATTTAATAGTTCCAGCTAGAAAGAACTGATGATGAAGTCACAGGTGGTAAAACACACTAGCTTAGAACCCTTTCATTCTTGCCTTGAAGTCGCCCACATTGATAATCGTAATAGTCCTTCGCAGTATGAGTTACAGCATGAGGCAAAGCGCTTCGATCGAATGTATAAATAACCGCATTGCGCCACGACGCCCAGTGGTGAGAAAGGAATGAGAGAATTAAATCATACATTTCCTTCACACTCTCTAATATTTGCCAAGAATCTCTCCCTCTCTCCGTCTGAATTCAACGAAACTCTACTATTTTCTTCAGGTTATCAGTCCAACCAGCGTCACTTCAGCAAAATCTTAAGTTTACAATAATAGTACTCGCACTGGAAGCAATCGATACTCATTTTTGTTAATCCAAAACAGTACTTTTTATCCCTTGCTCCTCCTTATTGCCTAAACTACGGTTTCAACTCTAGCGGCCATTATCTCTAAAGGTCAAATCTTGGCCTTTTGGACGGAAACGTTAACATTTCTGAAATAGATCAAGTCTTTATGCAACAATACATGTTAACCATCGGTGAATTATGTAACCATTCAATCTCATTATAATTACAAAATGACATCGTTCGATACTATCGGTGTCCTGATCTGTTAACACATATTCACCTTATGGACATATACTGTATTTCTAGTAATACCGTATTTTGCCATGCCGGCGTTTTATTCAAGGGGAATTTGATGTCTCTGTCTTAATGACAGGCGATTTACTGTTGAGTAGTTTTTAGTAACGGCTGCATTAAATTTAATATCAAGGCAATTCTTAAGCGCACCAAGTATAAGCGAGGCTTTTAAACCGAATACTTGCGGTGATTTAGTTGTCTGCCAAACTGAAATGGTTCCATTCACGTGTGAGTATTAAAATGAGCAAAGAGATTTTTACAAGGTTCGATTTTTAACATATTAAGTTACCGTATTTTTCATTGCTTTAAAACATTGTAACTGCCCACTTTTTGTTACTCATTTTACATTTGTTGCCCTGGGTGATTTTCGTATAGTACTTTGTTAGGATTTTCATATTTATAATATGTAAATTTTGTTATACCCGCATACATTACCTATAACTGTTTCAACTCTTTTCCAATATGTAGTGTGCTGAACTGAACAATTTCAAACAAGTCTCGTCCTAACGTTGCTAGGTTGATAATGACCATTACATACTACGCATTAATTACTAACCAACAGACGCAAATCGATTAGCATTTGTTTACCTGAAACTAATATTTATTATACATTATCTCGTACAGATTGCTTATTAGCGATAAAACCGCCTATACCAAGGAGTCAGTCAAACAGCAAAAAGGTTTGGATTTCTGCACTCACTTGTATTATTTTCATATTAGTGTGTTAAATAATATTTATCAGTTGCTTCGATGGAAGAAAACATCTCAAGTTAACCAACATAACTAATAGAGCAATGGAGTTTGGTAATCAGCACAAAGCCAGAAAATACCTGAGTCTATCCTTTATTCCTCATGTTGGAGGAGACCGGAACACAGTGGTGCGACAGTTAAAAAATTAAAAAGTTTAAAAACCGCTTATTGTACCATAGAGCTTTGTAATTTATTGTCTATGCGATTGTCATTGATTAACAAAAAAAAATATTTATATTCTATTGTAACCTTTTTGGTTTAATATATCAAAATTGATTAACTTTTCGAAAAGGTAGATTAAGATCTGAAATAAAATGAAGCTTTTATTTTGATACATTCTCTATAAATCTCATTTAAAGCTTGTTGCTAGCGCATTGTCTTTTGTAGTAAATTTTTCCTTTTTATTTATCTATGAACAAAACAACCACCGAGATGTACAAGATAATTCAGCAATAATATTTCGCAACACATTATTTCGATGTCCGCCGACACGTAAGACCGAGAATGAAAGCAATTTGGCGGCTACCTACTAGTGTAACTGATTTTGGAAATGTCGTGATCCGATACGCATCAGTTGTGTAAGCGAGAGATAGCCGGTGAAATTGTTCTGGATTTCAGATTAAAGCAAAACTGCACGTGATTTATTTATGTTTTGTATTCTGTTACTAGTCTACGAGTAAAAATCTGTGGCGTGGCTACAACTATAGACATATATCTAAATATGTACGCAAACGGACGAACGCAGCTAAAAGGGTTCTTGAAACAACAAAGTTCTCAAACGATGTGCTAATATTATTGCATAAAATAAAAAATGGTATATAAATATTTATCTATACAAATATTCTAATAAATATAAAGAGATAAATATAAAGAGAGAGAGAGTAAATTTAGTGAGTTTGTGTATATGCAAAAGATAATCTCCGAAACCCCGACCTATTTGAAATATTGTTTTACCAATGTCATAGGTACATTATTCCAGATGCACATCAGCCATAGCGACCGCTATTATAATATTAAGTAATGTGTTTGATTACGAACTTGATATATTCGGTTCAGTTCTGTAGAGTACCTAGTAGTTTTTTCACTATTGAACACAAAAGAAGTAATTTTAAATGAGTAAATTTATTTTTAATATTTCTCCAACCGTCGCCTGCTGCTTACCCATTTAAATAAGATGAACATTATAAAGTAATCGCTTTTTGACTGCTTTGGTGATTATAAATGAGCAAAATATTGTTATGCCTATTTTCTATTTGTCTCTGTAAATTAAAAGCTGTACATAGTGTACATTTATATTTCTGTAGGAGTTACTGTCTTCCCTCAAGTATATTATTATATTTCGATATTAATTACAGACCGCAGTGCTTCTTAAGTTCACCAACGTTACCTCGAACCAGGACATGTACTTTCATAGACATTGGTCATTCTAATTAACACAAACGCATTATGTTACAACAATACCGACTTTCCACCCAACAGTTTCTGTTTATGGCTACACTAACCTAGTTCTAAAGCTATGTGCCTAAGGTACTATACTCCTTTCTCTTCGAATCCGCAAGCAAAATACGACTATCCACTTTCTACCAGTAATGCGTTCTGATTAATTAGACACGATTAGGATTGTACCGACCTTTGCGATATTTAACACTAAAATGATTGTGTATTTTCCTTGTGAATGATTATCCTGTAAATGATTTCATTTATCTTATCATTGTACAAAGAGGGATAACGACAGACACGGAAGTCGTGTAGTTATGACTGTGCTTAGTTGGTAAATATGAAAACATTGATGGTCAAGTGACACAAGCATCACGATAATACAATAAATAATTAATATAATAATTATTTGAATCACACTTTATACTATCTACAAATTCACTATCTATACATTTTGGTTTGTATGTGTTATGTTTCAGGTAAGAACAGCAGCTGAGATTATGCTTAGGACAAATTGTGACCCAAAACCAACAACCGATTGATATGGAGATAAATAACGTTGATGGAATTGCTTATTGTTAATCGCTTTATAAACTTACTATCAGGACATACATTTTGACTAGAGAAGTTGGAAAATGCCTTCTGCACTGGCTAAATTATACCCGTATAATAAACATCTGTTACAAAACTAAATAACATCATTGTTATATTCCCAGTTTTATATCCTACATCTACATTGAATTTTGACTTTACTTAATCAAACCTAAATCCAGCTGAAAGATAGAGAAACATTATTATTAGGTCATTAATAATATAACTGATATTATTAATAATTTCCGTGAAGCCTGTCTGGTCTGGCTAACTACCAGCCTCCTACTTGAGTCAGCCGCCCAATGACTCGTCGTGTTCCGGCTTGTGGCTCGAGAACCTATACTTTTTTTCTATATATTTTCTTGGCCGACCACGTATCGGTTATGTCTTTGGTGTTACTAATATCTGTTGGCGATGGTCACCACTTACCATCAGATAGCTCGTCTGCTCGTTTGTCTGCTATTTAAATAAAAAAGAGTGACTCCAATCTGATAATGTTTTGTACCTAAATGTAATATTTTCATACACCTTCCGGAATAAATCCTCGAAATGATTAAAAGGCACATAAACTCGATTGAATACCTTGAAATAAATAAAGGTACACATAGACATCCTTTTGGTAACCACGATAGATGGTTACGAAGAATTGTCAGATGCGTCTCTTTTTCGAAATTTCAATCTGTCCCATATGCTGGCATGTCGAAATATTATACATTCACGAACAGGTATTTCCTGCAAGTGTACAATATTTAGTACTTATCTAGCGTGAAGTAACTAAGCAGAAGGTATTCTTTTTTATATGCGTGTTCTTTAAATCAATAGCAGACAGGTGGTTTGATGGTAAGTGATGAGCGTGAACCCCAAAAGTAACATGGCCGGACATGTACAAACAAGTAATCCCCTGCTTTAACTATTTCTCCGATTATCTATCCACAAGCTGTGCAGAGAGAATAATATGTTACGTCGGATGCCAAATGACGTTTAGCTAAGAATAATTTTGTTTCATTATCGTGCGTAAATTGGACAACACAAATCCGCTTTTAGTATAAAACTGGAACGTTAAAAATTATTGTATTTTATTCTTTTAATAGATATTTTATATTACGTCTAACTAAACGTTACAAGGATTTCAATTATTCAAATTTTAATTTTCGATACATCAACAAAAACACAAATGAATTCAATTGGTTAAGTAAAAATCAATTTTAGTGAAGATACGAGTCGAGTTTATATTTCCCGTTTTTCTATTTTGTGTCTGAACATCGTTAAATGTTGGAATAATTAAATTCATACTGTTATTCACAATAATTTACGTGGTAACATTGTTCTTGCGGAAAATTGAATATGTATCCGTGCTAATTATGAGTGACGTGTCCTAACCCGGATAAAATAATAAAGACTACATAAATTATAACCCTAATTCCCTACTCAGATTTCAGATTCCAAAGATATGAAATTGCGTTCTCACTATACGCATATTAAAACGGTTTACCATTCTTAATCCGGTTGGTTAATACGTTTTACCGCTTAATGAAATATTTTTCCTCCAATTTTACCAACAATTACATACATATGTGCGGTTCTAAAAGTGGTTAACTCGTTTTTTTTTTCGCAATAAATAGTATCCACCCTGAATATTGGTATATAAGAATGATACACCAAGCATCAATAATTAGCTATGATAAGTTAGTAATAGATAGATATTCAACCACACCATAAAAATTTTAACAAAGTACAGCCGAGGTACGACTAAAAAAAATTACATCATTATCACCTAGAAATACAGATTTGATCGATTTACAGTTTTTTTATGTAGTTCGTATAGATACATTTTTTATATCTTCTATATATTTCTTGAAACGAACAATGTCCTCTAATAACTCAGAATCGTGACTCCCGGAAACATAAACTCCTGCGCGGGACAATTTTCTTGGGTGTTCTTAGAGTCGAAGCAATAATGGGATGGCTGCTATTTCCTCATTTGACATACCGAGATGGCGTTTTTGTTCACTATCTAAGGATTATTAGTTCGGACGCCGGGAAAAGGATTACTTGTAAGAAAGCGGGTGATAAAGTTGCGGTATGCTATTAATGTGCGAGAACTTTTCTTCCTGGTTTTTTTACAGAAATACGGCTCCCAGCCCCTTTGATGTTTACTGTGTGCCGCAGTCAATAAAATATCTACATAAAACTCAAATAAAACGAGACGTGGATGTAGCCCACATTTATAACCTTAAGCTAAGGGTCTCCTCCACTGAATAATCGTGGGTCGTAATCCGCCATCCAGACCTAGTACATCTTGATGGATGTTTCTGGTCAAACTATTCGTTTTTATATGGGACTCCATCATTTCATAAATCTGTTTCACTAGTGGATTTATAAGTTACCAAAACATGTCACGGTTGATTTAACAGCAATATCGTCAGAATTACACTAGATAATACAAAGTATAATAATGACCTTGAATGACAAAAATATATCGTTATTGTTTCATTCATTTAGCAATGTAACATGGGCAACAAACTTGTATTGATTGAAGCACCAAGCGGTCCAAACATTCGAGGGGTCAGAACAAGTAAAAATTGCCAATAATCATACATAGAAGTAGCGAATCCACTCATTGATCTTAATCACAAAAATTCTCATAATAATGAAAGAATTGATTTCAGTGGAAAACAAAATATATTATCGTGTTAATAGAATAGACTAACCACAGTTTTAAAAGGTTCTTACTTTACTACTTACGCTAATGAATTCCACGAATAAATAATTATTTACACGCCTCATATAATGAATAATTAGAAATTTGCGGAATGAATTGACAAGAAAAGAATACATCACACTTATAATCGACTGACACTACTGATTATTGCCAATTTTATTAATAATAGAAGAGAATTTGTGCTTCTTAATTGTGGCTCAACAATAACTACCCCATTCTCACGTTATTATTTATGTTTGTATATATATATATATTTCTATTTGTATAACTTTTGATTTCCATATTAATACAGATCTAAAGTCTGTTGCGCACATGCCCCACGCTCTCGCTAGTGCATTTGTTCCAGTGCATTTCAATATTTTATTTTTAAAATATCATCACTTCTTAAGAAATAGAAAAATGTTGTTAAAAAAATAATATCTCAGGAGCGCTGAACATCCAATAAACATCTGGCCAATTGGTTAATCTAGTCTCATCTCCCCGCAGAGAACACTAAAGCAGAGAAAATGAAAGAATTTTGATTTGTGATGATGTTATAAATTAAAAAGGCACATCAGATGATAAACATTTGATATTACACTTGTAACTTTCAAATGTAATTCTACAACCAGATATATCTAAGCAGTAAAGTTAAATTGGTGCGAAATTAATACTTAAATCAAAATTCACCTTATTCAATTATGGTTATTGCACTCTAAATCTTGTTACATCGCACGTTATACTGTTGCACCTAAAATGCAATGAGTTGCAGGTTATTAAAACTTTCTCACCGGGAGCAACAACAGTTGCTCTCGGAAAATGCACGTAAACTCATCTAGCTCACCGAGGAATACTAGTGTAATTGATACAGCGTTGAGTGCAATTATATTTTTATTGTGAAGGATATTGTAAAAACTGTGTTCGGTGGAAACTGATTTCCTCACGGATTCAGCTGGCTTTGTTCGAATGGCATGACCTACGTGTTATCATGCTTGCGAGATGGATATTTGTGAATGTTGAAATAGCATTAGACTTGTTAAGAATTCAGCCTTCTTTATTAAGCCTACTTGTTTTTCAATATTTTTTTGTTTACTTTTTCATTTTTTTTGGTTATCATTTGTTACGTATTTATCGATAACAAAATTATAAAATCAACAAACGTTACAATGTTTTAATTATAAAATTACAATGTGGTGTACATACTCCTCTAGTCTCAGAATATGCCTACTTTAATTTATATAATAAATATTTATTATTTTACATTCTCAAGCTTATTTTTATAAGAAAATCGGACCTGGTTTAATAGTTTTATGAGTTCACTATGATTTTGTCCGTTAACAAAGTCGGAGACACTCCCTTACAACGGAAAGAAATCACAAATTTTCATTGAGATATTCGGATACAGATACGGCGAATAAGAATGGGAAACTTTGAAAACGATATTTATTTACATTAAAATATTTCTTATTTACTTTATTAATTACATTTACATTATTAAGGTAAAAACATTTAATACAAAATGCAAAAAACCGCATGAATCAAGTTTTCATTGTGAGCCTTCTTACAATAGATACAATTTCTTACACCTTCTTAAAAATAGTATTTAGAAATATGCAAATGTCAAAAACAATACTAACGTAATTTTTACAAAATTGAGGTGTTTAGTACGGCTTAAATCGTTACATGTAATTAATTTTTAATTTCAATATCATTATTATATAAGTATATTAATATTGTTTTCTAATATTTTTAATATCCATATCGCTACTACTGTCACATTTTACGATAATTACAACAGGTTTAATATATATTTTATTACATTTTACACAACTGTAAGAACATTATGCAGAATTCTTAAGCGTCCAGTTTTTCGTTGTACCCGACACAAGTTGTTTTTGATTACAAATACGTACATTATCTAGAACATTTGAATTGGATGTCATGTGTCAAATTATTAACTTATCACTGTTTTAATTAACAATAATAAATTATTACACGTGTGTAAAGTCGATATGTTTTTTTACAGAAAGAATGCAGTGCAGTGTTTCGTACTGTTATCGAGTAAATTTGAACTTTTTCAATAGTTATGACAAGCTGTGATCCATTTGTTACTGCCAACCTAGCCAGGCCGCCCCGAATGAAATATCTTTTGTCTGTATTTTGTTCAGGCAGGAGTGAAGTTATCATATTCACATAACATCAGGCATCAACTTCAACCTATTATATTAAGTCACCTATTATCGTAAGAATGTAAATCTCTTGTCTGAATACCAAAATCTTAAATCAATAATTTAATTTGGATTAACTACACTTTCAAAATTCGCAATAAACATAAAGTTACTCAATTTCTTCGAGAATTATTGAAAACAAAAGCTTACATAAGTCATTTTTATTTTTATCAATTCTTTCCAAAACAACAAGCGGAAAATTAGTGTTTCCCTGAGGAGTAAAACTATTTGTTTTTAATTTGTACTAATTAATTTACTTACTTGCTGTGTTTACACGAATGCAATTGACTTCCAAAATTAAATATTTATCTTCATATCCGTATGTGAGCATTTCCAATTAATCTTTAAAAATTATTGGCATATAAAACGATTGCATCTACTTCAGTGCTTTGATTTTAATATACGCGTTTTATTGGCCTCGAATATTCACAACTCAATACGAAAATAAGTGAAGAAAAAGAAAACAAACTCTTTATTATTATTTTATATCGGCATTTGGTTCTGCATTAATGTACATTATAATGTCTTACATTTACGCGAACAATAAATTCTATAGTCATTACTGTATAAACGCTTAAAATTTTCCGCACAACTCGTATAAAAGACCGATGGGTCGTTACGCGGCTATAAATTCTGAAAACCTATTAGCGGCGAAGCGCTTTACAAATATTCATCTTCACAAAACGATTGAATACGTATGATAGATTGTACGCTTAATAAGAGTGAAAGTTCAAGTTGGGCATATGACTTTATGGAAACCGAGCCGAAATTTTACAGTCCGCCGTGACGTCAGCCGCAGTTGCGGTGAATAAGCTTTGACGGGGAACAGTATCAGTGTCTCGCGAGTAGTTTCTAAGTTAGGAATTTTTTCGAGTTCTCAGAGAATCTTCGTTTCCATTACATGCACTATGACATGGATTACGTGTATTTTCTATGCATAATTATTGATATTAAATACATATAATGTGAAATACTTCAAAGTACTAAAACTACTTGTGAAATAAATTTTGTTACGTCTATAAAATTAGTCAAATAGAAGTAACAAAAATCTTGTTAACGCTATTTTGATATAAAAATAACGTTTGATATAAAAAAAACCAATTCAACGAAACCACTATCGCATGCAATGACATACCTACTTTAACATTTTTGTGAGGGAGGGTCGCTTGATTAAGAACGGTCATTTTTCATTTCATCGCGACGTTGTGAAATTGATATAGGCAGGGCGTGCGAGGGTAGGGTGGGCCGCTATTTGTACAGTAAGTTTGTAATAAGATTTTTAATATACGTGTCACGTTTATAACTTTTTCCGCTAGTTCAATTTGCAAATCACATTTTCACAGGACACCAATACACAAAAAACCTCCCAAGTAATTTATCATTCTATACGTTAGCTTAAAATTGATATTTTTAGTCCCACTTCGTCGGTTTTTGTATTTCAACTTGCAAACGAGCCTTACAATGAATATAGGTGATTTTTTCTCGATAATTGTCTTTCCTTTTGTTTGACTTTTCTCTTAATGACCTCCATTGTAGCCGAAGTTTTTGTATAGATCGAAAAGAATACCTCTTGTACAGAATACTCGTGGTATGGAGAATTATTCCGAAGCACACTGTGACGGATTGACCAATCAGTAAAAAAAAGTGGGTAACAATATTTAAGTGATCATCCCTAATGACTATATTAATTTTTTGTATCATATACTTTTATCATTAAAGTTTGTTTTTCAAATTATTCTACTTCTTTTTGCGGGGCTTTTGGATGAGATTTCGTTATGCAATACTCATGGACATACTGTCTTTTGTCAGTTTATGTAAAAAAATTCAATGTACATAAATCTTTTACTAAATAAAATATAAATAAAACTTACTGGTATGTATTGTTATTATATTACGTTATTGGTGTGTAAGTAACATAAACAAGCATGCAGTCCACGTCATGTGAAGTCATTACTGCAATCCGTGAACATATGTAACCAACATCAAACTTAAGTTAAAATATAAGTTAGTTCAACTCATATATTGGGTGGGTCATATATAATAAGTGTATTGTTTGTCGTAAAGAAAGGGATGCAAGACAATGTTACTTATATCAACTTGCTATTGATGGCAGTTGTGCCTCTGTACCCGACGAGCAGCACAAAGTTTTTATAAATCACGAAAATATAACGAGAATATAAGTATCTAAAATAGTATATATAATTGTTAAATTATACACACAAAAGCAAAGAAAAAATATACACAACAATATTTTTTCCATAGTTTTTTTTACTATTACATCTACTATGCTTGAATGAGGCTGTTTACGGCGCACCGGCCGGAACATTTCGCGTTTTTACGCAACTTTTTCAGATTTTTAAATATCTTGATAGAACCGTTTGTAAATAAATAATTCATATCAATTTGCACTATTAATGTGGGAAAGCACTATGAGCTAGAGAATGTGCGGATAACCTTTCTCCGAGGGCTCATTAGATGAGATTAATGTGAGGTCCGGTCCGTCTCTATGACTAAAGTTAGGGCCAATATCGAAAAGTGCCGTACACTGTTTTACGCATACCCGAGCACTTTACGACATTTATGTGCAACAGATAAAATATTAATTTATGAGGAAAAAAATAGCTAGAAGAGAAATGGAAATATTGGAAGTATTAGACTGTGACGAACCTATAGACACGCTCGATAATCTTTAAAGTTACTGACCTCTTTCTTGGTTTGTTCGTTTATCTTGACGTGCGTCTGCTGTGGCTTGTCCCGTAACGGTAGATAGCCTTCGCGACTGTCAGCGGGTTCCGCCGTGCTGTCGGTCAACGTCGTGGACTCAAAGGTCGAGGTGGTCCCCGTACCGGCGTCCGTCGATCGCTGTTCAGGGGCGGTGCTCAACGTAGGTGCCGCCGTATCTTTCGTGTCCTCGGCCGTTGTACCAGATGTTTCAGAAACCGAAACAGTTTCCGTGCTGTCGCCGTCAGAATTACTAGTTGTTTCCGTGTCTAGGACTGTCGGTGTCTCCGTAGTTCGCACGATTGTCTTTATCGTGTAATGTTTAGTCGGACGTTGCGTAGTAATCGTGACAATGGATTTAGATGCCGTAGATGTTGGTTCGATTTTAGATGTTAGAGTTATTTTACTGTCGACGGTGGTTTCCTGTGTTGCTGTAGATTTTTTTATTTTCGAGGGAGGGGTCACGGTAGGATTTGTCGCTGGGACGGTAGATTTATTTTTAATGGAGCTTTTCCGGGCGACTGTTGTGGGCCGCTCCTGGTAGGTTGTCATAGTCGGGGTGTTGTCTAATGTTGTTTGTGCATCGGTGGTTTTGGGCGGCTGACGGTCGGCGGGTGGGTCCAGGTTGGATTGTTTTGGAGTTCGAGAGGGTGGGAAGAAGTAGTCCATGATTGACGGGGATCGATTGTTGTTGTTTGGTATCCACGACCAGGGGTTAAAGTCGATTAGGCGCGGCCGCGGGGGTTCCGCGTCTGCGGCCACGGCGGTTAGGGCGACGAGCGCCAAGAGAACGGTCGAGCGGCGAGACATCGCGGCGTGCACGTGTAGCCGCGGCGAAGAGCTGAGCGGGACTGCGCAGGCGCACTCGCCCGGTGCAACCTACCACCGCTCACCTACAATTCGCCCTACGGACTCGGTGCACATGCAGCTCCCGTCACTGAGAACGTGCAGAATAGAAAAGTAATAGGTACGTACGTATAGGACGAGATCCGCCGCGATCGCTCCGACTATTTATAGAGGGTTATTATACAAACCCTTTATGTGATTAATCGTATCCTCACGGTTTCGCAATAATGACAGAATTGACACTTAACTAATTAAGTGTAATGGCCCAATGTGCTTTAGAAATATTTACTTATTATCATGGACATCATCAGAATATTTTTAATATTTATGTATGCTTTAATTACACTATAAAGTAATTTTGTGTAAAAATACATATTTATCTAACTTTATATAAAAAAATCATGTGATTTTAATATTATCTACTTTCATTTAGAAATATTTCATTTTAAAAATAAGTGTTACTTTTACCATAGTCAATTTCTTATATTGGCTGTGAACTGGTCACCGTTATTCAATCATAAAATCGGTTGAAATCAAGACCAAATGCCGATGTGTAAACTAAAATTGATAAAAATGGAAATACGACACGCCACCACAAACCGTCTACTAGTCGCCAGATCACTTGTACACGCTCTATTTACATAATATTCGCAATAGATGAATACAATACTGCGATATAGGTATTCGTTATAATCGATTACTTACTGTAGGTACTATCATAAAGTATCAGAATAGGCAATCCAATTAAACTACGAATGAGTTAAGATGCTTTACTACTCAAGACGCGATCTTAGTAGGTACTTTCCGTGAGTTTCACCTCTCTAAAATGTTGAAAAGTCTTTTCTTTAACATTGTCTTGAAATCTAGTTTCTTATTAATATCAAAGTATGGAGAAGAAACGTATTTTGATAGTAAAATAGTTAATTTATATACCACGTTCGAGAGTTAAAATATATATATATATATATATGTGTGTGTGTGTGTGTGTATATTAAACCGATCAAGAACGAATGTATTCAGGAAAAACTCAACTTAAGATTATCTTTTAGTTATTGGCATTGTGTACACTAAACATCAACGATTTGTCAAAATCAAGCATGTTTTCGCGTCCTTCACACTCAAAGAAAATAGATTGTTACAGAAAAATAGACTTGTGAGCGATCGTTTGAGAATTACGAGTACGTTTTCTCATCGGATTTACGGAACCGTATAAATAGTAATTTATAAAAATTATTATACTCGTACCTGTGTACGGAAACTTCAGTGACATTATGTACAGAGGTCGTGCAGGTTTATCGGTATAATGATACAAGATACAGTATATAACACACTCCAGCCTCTACATATATACCAGTAGTTCAAATTTATACAATAAAACGAAAACGTTAACATGTATAAGATAACAAAGAAAATAAGCAATCAAAAGAAACGAATAAAGAAAACATTTCAACAACAAAGTTTTCGTGTGTACTTTTGTATTCCATAACTACCTGATTATACCTAGTAACATAATTATTATACCTAGTATCGGAGGCATTGACATGTAGTCAATTAGATAAATGATAACTTACTTAAGTAAGTAAATAAATGACTTATATATTGTATTGTTGTATGTAGTAATTTATGTATGTTCATTTCCATTTGCACCCAGCAGTGTACATCTTTATAAGAAACGCGACCATAATAAATAGAACGAAACACGCAATTTAACTTGATTCAGTTCATACTATAACGCCCTGTGGACTCTTTTTGTTATCTGAAGAAGAAAAAGGCTTAACTCTCTAGCGCGAGGATCCGGAAGATGTGGGATTCTTACTCACTAAAATTTATAAGATAAACAAATTTACCCTTTAGCGCCATTTTCAGTTGCTTCGTTTTTTTTGATGTTTTATTTTAATCGAATGATATTTGTGAGAATTTCGTGAGCTGAGACTTTTTTAAATTATCAATAGATTGATAGTATTATAAGAATATAGCAGGAATTAAGTTACTCACAACAACTTTTAGTAAAGCGCGATTTATTTATTTTCTCACTAGCAAATGAATATTAAATTATTATTCCATATTACGAATAGGTGCATCTAATAACATAAAAACAATGTGGTTTTAACAATAATCTAATTTAGAGGTCCGTACAGTATATCAACTATATTATCAACCGTAGGTTCCCGTGGATGGTAGTAGAGTTTCTATGTATGCTCGACCGTGAATTATTTTGAACGTGTTCGCATTGTCGTCAGTGCTTACAAGTGCTATTTTCGAAGGTGTGTGAATTCTGCTAATTCCACTTAGTTAGCGAGGCGTACTAATGCCTTAACCCCTCTCATTGTCAGACGAGACCCATGAACAATTATGGATTGTAATGATAAATTGCAGTATCGGAGAGAAGTTATCAAGCGAATTCTTCCTTCTTCGGCGTAAACACATTCTTAATTTCTTTGGCATCACTGGAGACCACTGCGAGCGACGACCGCTTAGTGACTTTTTATCAGAAGGCCCATCTGTCGTTTGTCCGCTATTGACAAAAAAAAACAATTATGCTCAGTTGCATGTAACACTAAAGTACAATCCGTATCATCAGTGTTTCGTGAATTATTAAAGAAAGTCGAAATTTATTGGTGCCAAAGCTTTAAATGATCTTTGCTTAATGTAATTTGAAATTAATTCAGTACGATCTGCCTTCGTTATTCAAATCTCTGATGAATTGAATCAAACATAAACATCGCCTATATGCGAGTAATTAATTTGTGTTCAGTATATCGATATATTACTTGTTATTTATTTTACATATGATTTACATTACTCATATACATTTACTACAGCTAAAGTAAAACTGCTGCAAATCTGCATAACTTAATCGAATTCTAATAAGAGTGAAAAGATGTATTGAAAAAAATACAACAGATCGCAATAACTAAAATGTAATGTCATCAATAGTCAAAACAACAAAATGATTGCACACCGTTGTATAATGTTCTATAAAGTATGTCTGTACATGACTAGCTTAGAACAAGATATATGAATCTTACTTCAATGCTTTATGCTAAAAGTAAAAAAATACAAAATTGTACATAGGTACTGCCATTAGATTTTTTATAGAAATTTCTTCCAGCAAGCCATTGACTGGACACTACTAATGTATAATGTATGATGGTGTGTGTACATAATAATACATTTCACCTAGAGATTTGACAATGGAACGAGTCACAGCCCATATACTTATCTTCTATATTTAGTTGCCTTAATAATATTGCATTTTGCGTATTGTTAAACATGTTTTGTTACAACGAAATGAGACTTCGCATAAATACCCCATCAACTATTTATCTAATCCTTCTATAGCGAAATCCAAAGAGATCAAATCTTTGTTTGTAGCTACCCAAACATAGCCCGGCTAATTAACTTTACATTAGTTATCTACCGACGCACGGTTAAGTACTGTTTGTTTCCTACATAGCGATCTACACGATGTTAGAGAAAGATCTTTAGACCTTTTGTATTTAGTAAAAAAAAACGATTATTGTTGAATCGGAGTCATATGGATTCGGGTTCCTAAGATTAAATTGTATTTAGGAATTTTCGTTTCCAATAGTTATTTATTAATTTAAGATTTTCAGTAAACCCTCAATATAAGAATTTGTTAATTCGTGGTATACGTGTGTCATTGCACCATTGAATTTTATTACATGTACCAAATTACAGCTTATGAAATTGCATAATATTAGTGTATAAGTATTAAATATTCCAGTCTGTTGGCAACACATTAGCAACTAACAGATATTTATTGGTAAATGGTAATGAAAAATGTGTAATCCTCTTTTTATTTTGCAATTGCTGTTGGTAATTACAGTGCTAATTGTGTACTTTAGCGATGAAAATTAAATATTCAACGCGGGTGTAATTGGTGAATTACACCCTCAAACTAAAAGCTCGATCCTATCGCGCACGATTTGTAATACCTCGGGTGTAATTGGTTATCTACATTCTTGTATAATAATAGTTAAGCAAGCCGTGACGATACCGTATTGACATAAACAAAATAGATGTATTTATCGATATTCTCAATTACATTGATTGTCTGATTTTTATTCTTGATTATTAAAATGTATGAAGACAATGTAAACTCCTAGTGTGTGAAACCCTTCCAATTAGATACTGACCTGCACAATCTCTACGAGTACATCGCCCCCCCTCACTCACAAAATACGTGTTCCTGTACCTGGTCTAACTTACGATTCTGCTGTTTTGCAACTTAAATATATTTAAAATATGTTCTAATGTATTGATATTAGAGAAGGTTTTCGTCTGATGGTCGAACGAACAAGCAGACACGGTAAGTAACCCATTGCTAATGAAACGCGCTATACCCGAGTACTGGCATTATATTGACTAGTAACAATTATTCAATATAAATTAAAGGATGTAATATGTAGTGAAAGGAGTTCATTTTATTTTTGAGTTCAAGCCAACATCCTCTGTTCGGTTGGCACCTAGGTGACCGACGCAGCTATTTTTCTAGCTGTTTTATATTCATTCTATTCAATAGCAGTTGTCAATGTAAAATAAGTAAGTTAAATTTATTAGTGTAGAATTAACATCTGACATTTTCTTACTGTACTTATTGAACAATAAATATGATGACATTACTTGAATGAACACCATCTACCATTATTTTCTTAACTTTCTTTCTTTCTTACTTTCTTTCTTACCCTCTTTTCATTTCCTGGCCGACAACGCATCGGTGATATCTTTGGTCTTGCCGATGTCCATTTGCATGTCTTGAAAGAGACTGCGGTTTGATTTAAAGAATGAATCGTGTCAATAACTCAATGAAAATGTTCTTGTCTCAAGAGTTGCATTGATGAATTGCCTTTTATAGTAGTTTAATTCATAAGATGAACAACGTAATAATATCTAAAAACATATTTGTATGCGTAACAGCTCGCAGAAATAAATCTAAAAAAAGATCTGGTATAGTACACCTTAAAATATACTAGAATGTACGATTCATACTCTGCATTCATTTGGTTGAAGACAGTCTGTCTACATAAAAATCTACATAAATCACATGTAATTCTAGTTTTCATGATGAAAACATATTTTATACATATAACATTTACAACAGAATATAAAAAGGGTTTAAGATCGTCAAACGCGCGTCGGCTCCACTGATAAAAAAGGACACTTGCGACTTAAGTTTTATATTTTCTTCGCATCATATTACGATTTTTATTTCTTGCGAGTTCGTAGTAACATCACTGCGTCGGATAAGTCCGTGAGTTATATAAATGTTAAATAAAGTCATATATACATACATACATATATAGAGTGTGTGTGAAATCGCGCGCGTGTGTGCGACATGAGGGTTCACATTACACATATGTACGTTTTTAATATTCAAATGAATTTTACTTTCTTGCATTGCACACTGTTGCCATTCAAACTCTTTTGTTTGTGTTGCCGTACATGTGGTACCGTCAACAGAAGCACTAATGTGAAAATTTACTTTAAGTTCGGTGACACAAAGACACACCGCTTACATTCCATACCATCGATCAACTTTCAAACTTACTCGATTTTCTTCGTAACTTACCTACTTTGGCTACTTGACAATAGAACATTTATTATGCCACAAAGTATACGTACTTGCTTAGTTTAGTAGGTACACTATAAATGTATTATGTAATACTCGCTGAACTCTTAAACGATCAGACAATTTCATATTTCCATCCTAACGCAAGTCGGAAGGTAGCCTCCCATACTAGTAGGAGATAGTACCCTGAGGATATTCGTGCATGGTGGTAAAACTCTGTACTAGTTAGTACTAATTCCACTATCATATTCCTTCGTAGATCAATCGTGAAATATTTAAATATTCTAACCCATTGAATAATTGAATACTACCAACTTACTGTACAGATAAATGTGTATATTGGACGAAATTCTTTATAAATTAATAAACTTTGTGCATTAAACTATCGATCTCAATCTTAAGTTATGACCGCAAAGATATGGAGATATAATACAATAGCAGAGAAGCGGCATCTATCCTATCAATTGCACTAATCTCGTTTAAGATGGCCGCTGTCTATGGAAACCAGGGCCTTATTACTTGCAGTTTTAAAAGTGCACGGATCCATTCTCATAATAATGAATGTGATCACAACGTAAAAAATAACAGCACATAATGACCGCAAGCTGAGGATAATGGTGTGAATACGCTGAAAGCACTTTTACTCGATGGTTTTATAACACCTCAAGTCGTTGAAAACACGCGTAATTATCGTTCAAATCGTCTAATAATTCCCTTTGTGTTGGCTATACAAATCTAGAGTCGCTTTCATGTCGTATATTTGTATAATTGACGAAGTTGCCATTCACGCATTGTCGATTTAAAAACCACAAATGCATGGACCGGTGGGCAAATTTGACCCAATTTAAGCGCACAGTTATATATTATTGGTAAATTGCATTGCCGATGTTTTTTTTTTTGGTGCCGATTCGAGGTGGTGGTAATGAGAAAACTGTAAACGGTAAGCAATTTTCCTTTTTCTGTTGATAGCGCCGCGCAGGCATAGCAAGCGACGTCTCGTGCGAGTTCATTTTGAAATAGATGTCTTATCGCTTGATTTTCAGTGATATTAATTCAACGTACATTTAAAGTTTTTATTCGGTACATACATATGCATACACAAATTTAATGAAATCACTAAACCACAGTAGGATTTTTTCATGTGTCTAGGCTTTGATTTCTCTCGAGTCATGAATCGCAACTATGTGTATATACGTACGTATGAGTATACCATATTTAATTATTGCCATCACCAAATTACAGATAAAACTTAGTGATCATTATTAATAATTTATAAATATTAAGATTAATGGTAATACGTGTTTTTTTTTTCTTTAATATGATAAACAATTTTTTTCCGTCGGCGCACCTCGCCTAACGGACGGACGCGAACGAAGGGGAGCGGTGCGGAGGTCGGAAAGCATACCTCGTTTGGTGTACCCGTGTCAGCCTCTTTTCACTTCGCTCCACGACGCCGTTGACGACAGGCACTGATTTTATATATTTTACGGCATTAAAGCCTATTGTTATACAGTCCACGTATTTGTACGTCTTTTATTTTCTACTACTAAGTGATGCGGTAAATTTCGGTAAAAAATAAAATCCGGGTACCATAATATTTAAGATACCTAATATATCTTATTATATACATAATTATGTTTATACATTCTTTTCCCATCCATTTTTTTGCGCAGTTCAGTGTGTAATCATAACCCATAATTGACCCGCTGCTTGGCGTCGGTCTCCACTCACAATGAGAATAAAGTCACAGTACCCTACACAAAACAAATTGACTTACTTCACACAACTTCGACAACAGTGTACATAATTGTATCATATAATAAAAAAATTCAAATACTGATAATCGGCAATATAAAAACGGCATTTTATCTTAGTATTAGATCTTTCATACCGACCAAGACAGATTTTCCAAAAAACACGGTCGAAGTCGTTCGTTGTTCTTTGAGTTTGAGAATAAACCGGTATCTGGTATACCAATAGAATTCCAATATTGTTATCGTTTAGTTGATATAATAATATAATAAACCTATTTTCTTAATCTTTTGTCTAAGAATTTAACCGGATACATCATCTAGGGTTTTAATTTAATACGTATTGAACATTTTAATGAATCATAAAACCGAATCGATTAATGATCCATCGATTACCACTTCGTTATAATCCGTTAAAATGTTTAATATTTAACCAAAGAAGATGTAAAAGTATAAAAGCATTGGTGATACATTAAAATATGTAATAATCTCTCTTCGATTTTACAACTTTATTTTTATCTTCCAGAGCACCGTAATTCCAGTAACAACATCATATTTTTTTTCTAAAACATTACATATACTGAACGTCTCTCAATAAAATGTAATATTTAAAATAGGTTGGTCACGGATATTCGCATTATTCGATGTTATATTAGAGATCGCCTTTAGCGAAGGATGAAATCGATATTTGAAAAATCATCTAGTGGACGGCACATCTATGAAATTGTTATGACATAATATTATATTACGTGGGTTTCATTGTTCAGTAGCTTTCTTTTATGTAAGCATCCTTCAAGTACTGGCAAGTCTGCACTTGGAGATATGTAGATTAAAAAAGTTCTTCCGCGTTCCGTTCGGTATGTCGCTGCGCTGTGCCTCAATCTTAAGTGACGCACATTAATTGTAATCTCATAGATAAATATTGAAAATATGGCATTCGAAAACCGGTATGGGTTACCAGTAATTTCAATATTTAAAACTCTTGCCATTTCACTTACTTGCTTTAGTTTAACTATACGCTAGTGTACTTTCCTGTGACTAAGTACTCGTACCTACTTTTTAATCTCTCGATTTTCACTAGAACTTGCTAATAAAGTGGATTGGATTCATGATTCGTTTTGCCTTTAATTCCGCTTGCCCCTAATCAGCCGAGCTCGGTATGAACAGTTTAACTTTTAACCGCTGCAGAAATAGCCTTTTTTTGTTTAGCAATTCAGCGAGCAACTGATGGTTGCTGTCATTTTATAATCATATTTTATACGTCTTATTCGTATCATAAACCCACAACGATGCAATGTTGACTCTGACCTATACGGAATTATTTCTTTTCTAATGTCAAAATTTTAAAAATATAGAAAGCTATCTTGGCTATTGTAAGTGCTATTTTACCGAGTGGAAATTAAGTAAGTTTAATATATGTGCGATCTGTAATATAATGACCTTTTGCTCGCTCAAACCTATTAGCTACTAATTTGGATCGTATTCATAGAATTTTATAGATGTGAAAAAAGAGTAAAGAAGAAGAACAGAAGTCCTCAAAAGAACGAAGACTTTATGAATAAGAATGTGGGACAGCGACACTTATTACATGTATGTGCGATTAATGTTTCCCACCTAGGAGAACTTAGGTATGTTTTTGTGACTGATATCAAAATATAGGATTACAGAAAATTGGGTTGGACTAGCCGCTTAACAACAGTGGATAGCATGTTCGGTGGAAATTTTGGTTTAAATTGGATAAAGAGCAGATATCGGAATTTTCGAAAATTTATTTATAATACGTAAACTATCACTCAGTAATTTTACGGTGAAAACAATGGCTTCAGATATTTTAATCTTTTATTGGAGGTACGTGTAGTTAGGTCAATGACATTCACAATTGTATCCTTATGGAATACCACAATTTCATAACAGATTTTTAACCAACCTCACCTAGAACTGTAGTTATATTTGAGTTACTCCAGTAATAGCAAAGTATCTAAAGTAAGACTAACATTCAAACCCCTAGTCTATCCATACTCCGTCATCAATGGTTCTATCTCTTTGGTCATGATAATGATTCATTAAACTTTTCTAACTCATCAGATATGATGTGACGTAGGTCTTAAAGTTAAGAATTCAGTTTCTCGATTTAGAGCAAGATTATTTTATCTCTATAGATAAGATAGATATATAGATAGATAGATAGATACATAAATGTAATTTAAATATAAATCGCTTTGATATTAGTGCGGTTATAACGACTTAAAGATTTAAGTATATTCCAAGTAATCGTATACTTAATGATTGCAAACGTAAATTGATATCTATAAGATTGATCGTAAATATTTTTTGTTAATATGTTTTTACTTTATCGTTTGCACACTACAGACTTTACAGAGAAATAAATAGGAAGAATAAAAATAGGAAATCTTATCGCTATGCGGCGATTTCTTTCACCAACTCATAAATAGCAGAGAACAATAAAACCAGTATTAAAGATAAAAGATAATGCTTTCTAAGGTTCCGTAAGGAATCATTCGCGACTCTGTCTGTCTACCGGTCTGGCCAATAATAGTCTACTACTCTATGGAAAGTTATGAAATATGCTGCATACTTATTTAGACTACGCGTTTTCTGCAAATATTAATCGATCCAGTGAAGTATACCATAAAGGAACGATTTTTAATTTTGGGGAGTAAATTAGGAAGTTAATATGAAAATTATATTTGCTTATAATTTTTATGTACTTACATGAAAATTTACCGTTGTTCTTCCTTTCAAATAGTTTAGTAGCAAATGTTTACGAAAATCGATAGGTTTTAGATTTTCATAGGAATCAAATAATACTCTTAGATTAATTTCTACTACAGTACCTTATCTCTTGTGAATCTTATTCTTTATATTTCATTTTTAAGTTCGAAACGTTGCAAAGTTAACTCTAATAATGTATTTTAAACTTAATAATATTGTTTATTTTTTTGCTAACACTAGTCGCAAGGCTTCCTCAAATCTACCATGTTGCGGAAGAACACGTTAAGCTATCGGCTTCAGTTCTTAGTAAGAACTTCTTACCATCAGATAACAGTATTTAAGTCTTTTCGGAGCCCTCTGGTATAAGAACTTTCGAGGCTTCATCATGTTACTCGTATGTGTAGAGTGTAGTGGATAGCGCTCCAAGTCTTGATAATTACTAGTAAAAACCCATTTTCTGCAATAAATACGCCACTAAAGGCAATGTCACGTTATGACATTACATCAGTTTCAAAAAATTGCCGTTGATTCTTAAAATAGTAAAATACTTCGCGTTCAAATTGGGATATATGGAAAAAGTGTCTTAACATCTTGCTATCACCTTGATCTCTCTGTCTACATCTAAAGAGACTTCATAAAGGACTTAGTAATAAGAAAGATTATAATAACTTAATAAAAGATAGTAATAATTTGTATTTTCTACGATATTCACCTGTAATTATAGTAAAATTAATAAACACCTTTAATTACACATGATTACACCTTCGTTGTGTGGGTAAATGTAAGATAACGCATATGTGTACGCTCTTCTAAGTTATTTTTGTATACGTTTATTTTTATGCTCTCATCCTAAGTGAATTTGTAAATTCTTAATGAGAATAATTATCTTAAACCTCATGTTATTCTGACTGGTCAATGCGAATGTCGAAAACATGCGAGCCCTCGATATGGCTACAAAGTAAAGAAACGGGACAGAGACAAATCTTCTAAGGAGCGTACAAAATGTTTACCTATTTTTATAGGGTTATCACAGGATCGTAAAATAAAATAAAACGTTTATCAACTTTTTATTAAACAACAATTAATGTTTTTTTACAAATCACTTATTTTTTTTTTTGTAACTTTTGTTTTTCAATAAATTGATGTGCCTTTTAATTGAATGATAAATTCTAAATCTAACAAAGTTTTTTTTAAATAATCTAATGGAAAGCACTCGCTTGGCATATCAAATATAAATTCTTGCACACGATTTAGTATATCTGTACCAATATTAATAATGTTTATTTCTAGATTAAAATATTATTGACATTTTTGCTCAACCCGATTGTACACTACTGTCATTAAAATTCTTGTAATGGGTGAAAAAAGAATATTTTTCTATATTTACGAGTATAGGTTGTTCAGAACTATTAACATTCAATTTTATTTTCTCACAATTGTAATGTTGTGACTGAGCCCTGAGTTATATAGCACGCGCCGAGGCAGTACATACCGGTTTCGCTCCGTACTAGACAGGCTGCTCGTGCTCACGCACACATGCGCCACACACTTGTAGTAGTGTACCTATTATAGCGCAGTTCGTAGAATCTTTGTTCTATTCCATTTGTTTACTCTGCGACATTACTTAATAGTAATATAGTAGATAGTACTCACGGTAACAATCAAGGCCGATGTTTATCGTGCCCTCAGTGCACAAAGGCGTTCGTAAAACTATACCAATATAAAATTAGGCCGGTAGATGCATTAGTGGATTTAAAATGTAGACTCATCATAATAATTTCATGAATATCACGACAAGCTTATAAATATGATAATTTTGTGGTCATCTTATTTTACTCGTGAATTACCATTTCTCATCAACGTCAAAACCACTTTGCGAATTCACAACTCATTGTTCGCATCATCCATTTCTTTATGCTTTCCAATGTGGAGAGTGTAGTGAATGAAAAGAAAAATGCCTTATTACAAATAGTGATAGTGTTAATGGAAGTTGATGGCAGCGGGTTAAAAGTTGGATTCGTGATTTGTGGTCGGATTTGTTAAGTTTTGACCCTTTGGTGGTTTGATGTAGCGAGACTTTTGTACTTCATCCTGTGGCTACTTTATACCTTACTCTCTATATATCTATTGACGGTTGCAGGGTATTTTCTAAATCACGCTATCGAAGTTTTTTACTTAGATTATACAGGTGACTGGAAATATGTTGCCTCTCCGTTAGGGGGAAATGGCTTACATTTGGATAGGCATCATAAGACATAATTTGTTTGCAAATGACCTCGCCTACATCCCCCTAACGGATTGCCAATAAAATAATATACGGGGTGGGTATATTATTTTACACAGGTTTTAAAATTTAAAAATTTAAATTTCGGTGAATGGCCGCCCCCCAAGCATTAGTATATAAAAATTTCATTGCTAATTTATAAGTACCTTTACTTTACCATAAATATTAATTAATATACAGTACATTGATAAGCAGTGGTACACAGTGGTAGCGTAGTGGTTAACGTTGGCCTCAAGAACCTTGGTTCCAATCTTTTTCAAAGTTTTAGTGCGTATTAGAAACTAACCATCTCTGGCTTCGCCAAAGAAATACATCACGAGGAAACATTTTTTTACCAACATGTCCGTGAAAGTGTACCATGTCTTATAATAATAATGATGATTACAAAAACAATCTACCTTTATATATTAATAGATCCAGAAACAAATAGATTGCCACATGTAAATGGTAACTGCCGCCCAAACACGCTCTTACAAAGTTCCCAAAACGCCAAAGACGCCCGGTACTGCGACGCAGCTTCAATTTTTACTTCACTATCATTTTGTTACTTGTCCAATTAAACAAAAAAAAATTATTACACTACGGGTTGGCGAACCAGAAATGAAACGGGAGACCCACTTATCAGTCTTGAAGATGCAACAATAAAAAATGTACCATATAAAATTTTTGTATTACCAACAATTTCGCAAACCCGTTACAATCTGTTAACGTAATTTTGACAACTAGTACCTACTCGGAACCAAATTGAATATAAGAATATTGAGGTTGCTAAAAGTTTTACAAAACAAATATTAATAAAATGTTTGCGAACAAACAATGTATAAAACCGTTCCGAGCGATCCACTTACCTCCATTTTAGTTTAAAATTCCTGTGAGGAAATACTTTTCCCATAAATAATGATTAACTAAACGCTAAAAATATATCCGAATTGAACTTTATGCACGAGCATGTAAAGTTGAATTCGGATTAAGTAGATAAATCTGAATTGATCAATTGTCGATTGAATGCCGATATCACGAATTATTGAAAACGAGTGCAATTACTGTTGAAATCAACAATGTCGTGGTAGTTTAACCGTTGCGATTGTTACGTTGCGAATTGTTAAATGAATGAATGAATGAATGAATATTTTTGTTTGCTAAAATTGTGGTAACAAAAGATCTTACTGCTATATAGTATAATGCTCACAATTTACCATAAAGATGGCGTGCAAATTTACAAAAATAACAAAGAATCCATGAATGTTAACTGTTTTTCAGTAATTTATAATCAGCTGTTCGCCTGTCAGTTATTTACATACAGTACACTCAGTAAAGGTGAATATAAAACACATGTTTTATTATACAATGCCATACGGTAAGATTTATATTTAAGCATTAATTTTACCTAAGCGTTGCGAGGACGAGTGAGCATATATTGTTAATTAGTTTTTCATATACCTAGCATAAATTAATTTTTTAGCCTTTTTTTATATTTGACTTTTAACCCGCCCCCACTTTTACCAAACCCTTGCCTTATGTTTACAAATAACAGCTGCATTGTTTTAAGGGTGTGTTTTTCTAGTTCTATGAATTAGTAATATATTCTATTGTCAAATTGCCATAAATGTTCAAACGACGCAACAGTCCGATGTAATAAGTAAAATTTATTTTTTATCCTGTTAACAAAATTTCCATGTAGAACTTTTATTCCTTTTCGGCGGAAATAGATCAATTTCCCGGGATGAAATATACTCTACATTATGACCCCATAACCTAAGTTATAAATAAGCCAAGTATTATCAAAACCTGCTCAGTGATTTTAGCGTTTTTTTACGTTTACAGAGAGACAGATAAACACTGCAAAAATATATGTTTTGGCTTCTGTATACACAAATTTTCAAAAAATATTTGTTGTTCAGGTTTTGACATGTTACAGTTTTTAATAGCTGGTATAAATTATCACTGAAACGATTGCACTATTAATTAATGTTATACTATTAATTAATACTACTACTATTAAATAATATTATTAATTAATTTTACGTATATGTACACAGAAGGGTGCAAGATGGGTGCAAGTTATCATTATTTTAACTTAATACCGTTTCTATTCTTTGTTGTTACTGACACCCATCACGAATAACATAACAGATATTTATTTAAAACTTGTATAAATACGAAATTTAAAATACGAATTTCGGTGTTTTAACAAGTTATATTTGCTATGAGCTACTTAAACTGAATGGACCTTGAATCCAATCAATTAATTACTCCTATCCGTCATAATTCTTTCAAGTATACTTTCAACATGAGGATACAACTTGTAAACGGTAAATTAGGAATTGAATTTATTCCCGCAACTGAAGGTATGGGACCAGGCGAGGGATGGCGTGCAGCTGGCAGTCCTGCTTATAATCCTTATATAGCAGTGATTGAATTATCTAGATCTATTCGGATTTACCATAAACCCGACATACTCGTAAATACCCAAATCAACATTGTGAAGTACACTGCAGGTCCCATCAAACATGACATTAATTTAAAATTGATGATACTGAACTAATTATATGAATTACTGAAGTTATGCATTTTAACTAAAACCGGTACGACGTGACCATGATCCATGTAATTGGGTTAAAATATCGGTATAAAACACAAAAATTGTGAGTACTCGTTGCGGTTAAAATGTACAGTGTCCACCATTACATAAGTTTAAAATCATGTGTTTATGAAGTTACTCGAAGGTGATTTATGTTATATGACGTTCATTGAATATTACAACTTCAATTAAATTGAAGTATAAAATATAAATTTAGTTAAAACCTTTAGTATTATTATTATAATCACGATTATATTTTGTGCACATACAAACTAAAATTAAATTAAAACAGTTTTATCGGTTTATCGGTCATTATCGGTTAAATCAAATTATCATTTATTTGTGTGATTCGCATAACAAATGGTAACACTATGAATTTCCACTTCCAATTTCAATTTTGTACCCTATTACGCGGTTGATTGAAATCATATAGGTACATCAAGTTTCATATCTTGATGGTTCAAAGTTCATACAACCGTGTCAAAATCAGCTTAGTGAAAAAACATTCCATTTTCTATAGGATTTTCTTATAGGTTTATACTCCTAGTTATGTATCTTAACGGCCATATTGTATGAGGAGAAAGGTTTCGGATAATGTGAGTGATATTTAAATTTGGTGTATTTTCTTTAATAACTTTTAAGCTTTATTAAATAAAAATTATCTGTAAGCCTCGTAACGAGCGCTTTCATTTCATAAAGCACATAATACACTTGATATATTTCTTTACTTTTTAATTAAACAGAATCCTGAGTGAGGTGCGTGATAAGGTTGATTTATTATTTATTTTTAAAGTGTTTTTTCATAGAATGTCCGGAATACTGAAACGAATAAAAATAGAGGTGTTTGTCTTATTTGTTTGTTTGTAATGAATCTATCTTACCATAAAAACTGTATATAAAAATAAAATAAAATTCGGTAAAAAAAACCTTAGCAGTTTCTCTACAAGATTTCAAAATCGTGACTGAGTTATGTAAAAAATGAATGGCGCGTCTATGAAAATCCGATTAGTCATTTCAAATGTTTATCTTTCTTTCTGGTCAAACCGTTACTACTATTATAGTTGTAATCTTAGTAGAAAAAATGTATTAATTATGTCAATGGTTCTGCAAATAAATAAATTATAGGTAGACACCCTCATGCGCCGTGTTATGGGCTGTGGAGACGGTAAGAGAACTTTGTACTACCTATAACTAGAAATTAGGTTAACTTCAAGAATATAAATGTTACTCTTTAAAAGTTGTATTCAATTTTAGTATACTACAAGTACCTACGTAGAAAAACCATGCAGTTTAATACGTAATACACGTGACTTTATTATTTTGTCCCTTTTTTATGTATGATTAATTTTTACTCATATATTTTCAGTAAATTATTCGCAAAGTTTGTCAAAACCTTCTTTATATAATATTTTATTGAAATCCGAGACAACATTTTTTTTGTGATGTAACCATACTATGTAAAATTCATCATTATAATGCATCAGTATATTTCTGCTAATTTATTTTCATCGGAATCGTAGAAAATGTGGCAAATTATGTTTGCATTAAATCTTTATAGACGAACCTATCTCTTTGTAAACTGAGGATATTTGCATATGAGCTCAAACAGCGACCGCTTGGATCAGGCGCTCATAAAATTACAAAGGTAAATTGCTTATAAGTGGCGTCCGTAACAAAGATGTAGTACTTTCCAAATTACATCATAGCTAATGATGTTTCGCTTATAGTGGGACCTACTGCAAAAGATTATTTTTCAAGTTAAATTTTAGCTTGAATGTAAAGCAGATTTGGAAGAAAACTGTTACTGGATAGATTAAAAAGTCTATTATAGTCTAGTGTATAAACACTAGATACAGAGTTTGCTTATATATCAAGCAATCCTTATCATACATTTTCGAATCTATAATGGCGTACGTTAATAAAAAAAAATACCTAATCTAATAAACATCGAAAACTTCTACTTCCACCAGGCATAAAGTTTATACACAGTCGTATATATTAGTATGTACCATCACAAATCTCTTCAGCGACATCGTATATCAACGGCACCTGTGCAGTTTTTCTGGTATGATTTCTCAGGTAGTTAGTTGGTAATTTGTGATTAGGTACGCTCTGTGTGGTGCTCGCATGTTGCAAACGCGTCCCTGTGGGGGACACTTAAGATAAGAACGAACTGGGTTAGATTGTTATATGTTTTTTTTTGGTAGTTTTCAGATGGTCACTTAAATCTTTCTGATCAATGATATACATATAATCGCTATAATTAATTCTCGGACTTTCATATTGTTTTTAACAATAAAAAGGGTAATCACTAGGAAGGTTTAAGTATATAGAGAGAAAAATGAAAAATTTACTAAACGCCTGATAATAAATATTAACTATGTTTTTAGTATAAGGTTACTATTTGTAAACGGTAGGATCGCTTCACGAAAATTCTCGAGGCGCAGCGAGAGGTGGGCTACTAATCTATACTAATAATAAAATTCTAACTGATCGCTTTCTTTACATGAACGACATATGAGAGAAACATTATTACGCGCCTTTATTAACGCAGTAAAACCCAAAACAATAGTTGTTACAATTTTTGTCTTTGTCTGTGCGTTTGTACCTGCTGATCTCAGAAACGGCTTAATCGATTTTGTTCTGGATTTTCACTCATGTATTGCAGTAAACGTCACTTAATACTTAAAGTTTGTTTCATTGCAATCCGTCCATAAATAAAAAAGTTATAAATTAATTTAAAATAATGTAAGGCGTAGTTTTCCTAAAGCGAAGCGAGGGCAGTTTGCTAGTTCTTAAATAAATCATAAATCTCATCTGTAGTGAAGGTTCAATAAATTTATAAAAATTACTTTGAAATTAATAAGTTTGATTAATAAGCTGGAAATTAATAAGGAAAGTAAGAAATACTTAAAATTATTACTATGTCTCTTATAAACCTTTTATACTTTTAAATGTTTTTATAAAATATTAAAATTTTTAGTCTATTAATAAATTCTTAACTTCAATACAATACCGCTTATTACCAATTCATAATTTCGAAACTCCTCCAGATATTGATATAAATATTCTATAGTAAGACTAAATTTATTCCATAGAGGTATTGATTAGACTCAGTAAGATCACGTACTCTAATGAGTACCTACTCTGATAAGAATGGACATAATTATCCAATAAAAAAATCATTAAAATTCGTTCAAAAATTGTACAACAAAATGAAACATCATATAATTATAATATTAAAACATTTATTCATTTTCTGTCAATAATTTAACTTATTATACCTATATATATAACAATAAGGAAGACATACCATTTTATTGGTATTATTTTACAACGTAACATTCTTTCCATATTTACATAGATACATCCGTTGACGTGATCACCGTCATATATATTCATATAGGTTTATTACGTTAAGTTTGCTTTAGTCTTGAGAACACGTTTGATCAAATTCCTTGTTTGAGACAAAGTTTTGTAATTTCGTACTAAACGTAGTAAACATTGTACTAAATATTATGTGGGCATCGTCAACTGTCTAGGTGTCTAGTCTTAAGAAAAAATTTGATCAAATGGTGCGTTTGTTTATTTGTTAAACTTATGCCAAATTATCATTACAACACATTCGTGTCACTACTGAGCTTGGGTCTACTATCACAATAAGAGCGGTCAATACTATTACCCATTACACTGACCAAGTGAGAATTGGTAGACTTCACACAACATTGAGAACGTTAGGGAGATATCTTAGGTGTGCAGGTTTCCTCGTGATGTTTTCCTTCAATGAAACAAGTGACATTTCATTACTAATATGCACGTAGCTTGAAAAGTTAAAGCTGCGTGCAGTACTGCAATTCAAGTCATCCTTGTACGAGACTTACGTTCGAACCGTTAGTCTATCACTGTTTTCCGTGGCAAGTCTTGGAAATACAGTAGATCAAACGGAGTGACTGGAATACAATTTGTTAATTTTGTTTCAAATTATGAATTGATTTAAAGTATTAGCGACAGTCGACAGTTATTACGAAAATATTTATATAATTAGTTTTCTAATCAATACAAAATTATGATCACAAAATAAAAAGCTTAGCATAATATCAAAATACGACTCTCGTTTAACTTGTTATCGAATAACAAACAAATCATCAATTGACAACATAAACAAAACAATGAATATATAATGTCTCCTCGGTTGGAATCATAGCTTAACGAGGGAAGAAATAGATCGAAGAAAATTCACAAATTTCTGCGTCTACACTCATACTTGTATATATATATAAAAGTATTAAAGTGACTTTTAAAAGTCACATGGACATACCCATATTCTTGAGCTCCAGAGTCCATTTAGAACATTCAACAATTTTTGCGCTACTTCTTTTAGAGCGACTCTCTGTAAATTAATTAGATGGAAATAGGTATATCTATCACAATCAAGTATTATTTTTTGGCGCTCCATTCTATCACCTCGTTAATCTATGGCTGGAATGGAAGACGGTAAAGTGCAACAACTACGCGAGTATGGCAAGTAAATATTAAAATATGAAAAAATAATTTAAATGAGACGTTTGGAATGATAACCTTACCTAATTATATTTACAGAATATAACAGAAACAATACAATACGAGGCTTCTAATCTATGTAAAGTATTTACAATCTGTTCGTATCACTTGACGAGCTAGCCGCACGTACTCGTAACTGTCTAATGACGTCCACGTCTGTTTAAATAAATGTTAGTTAGTTCACTACACTACCGTTAGCCGTCTCCTATACGTGTTTTCACGCAATCTAATAATATTGTTATTAGGTTTTTTGTACTAAACAGGTAATGAGCAAATCATAATCGCAAAACCACAGCAGGTAATAAAGACGCTAAACTTTCCTAAGATTGCGGTCGACATGAACAGTGCACAATCTAGTCGGCGGTCGTGGTGAGGCGTCGCTTTAACCTTTTTTTAACCTATGTATCACTCAGTCTTTATCTCCCACGAAACGATACGAGTCGGGAGGAGGTTCGGGCATGCAGTAACCGTGGTACGTGCGGATGTCTTCAGCGACGTACGTGACGCCGGCAAGAACCCCCGGCTCGGTGTGATGTCGTGGACACGTGTGGTCTCTGGGACACTGGCAAATGGTACTGGCGTTCACCTCGTCGATCTGCTCGTGACGACGTCGCGCGCTGAACAACTTGCATGGCTCTTTTCGCGAACATCTCAGCCTCTACAAATGAAAATGATAGTTGTTTCATCTCTTATCAAACAAAACACACGTTACCTGTTTAAGACCTGACTTAAGTTACTGACAAAATATTTAATAACATTCACATTCGTTACAATTCAATTTTAGTAGTAATTAAATATTAATAATCAATGGAGAGATGAATGAAGGTAATTTAACTTAAATTCGGAATTTCAAAGATTGTACTAACGCCACCAAGCGCGTCCAACGAGTACTAAGTACAGCGAAAGCAACTTACGCTCTGAGGCGAGCACGCAAACTGGTACTGGTTCCCCTGTTCGCCGCTAGGTGTCGTGTACGGCGCCTTTTTCAGCAGATACGTGACTGACATCTTGGGGCAATGGCAATTGACGATTTGCTGGGTGGCGTTGCTGTCGGGGAACGAGTAGATGGTCCACGCAGCGTCTTTGAAGTATCGACATTTGGGTAACCGTTTAACGGGTTCGCAGGTTTTGTACAACGTCGTCTTGTCGGCAAGTGTGTGATTGTCGTCCGATGAAAGCTCACTGGAATACAAAAAAGAAATATTGAATATATTGAAACCAATATTTAAATAAAGGAACATTAAGGATAAATCGGAAGTAGCATCGTTAATTTTCCGGTTTTTTACGGACATTAAAAAAGAAGAAACTATATTATGTTCGTGTATATGTATATGTATTTTTTTTTACAGAAATTTTGGAAGATTATTATTATAACTGTTTCATACACTAAAGTCTTTCTTCATATTTTAATTTTGATTTGATAAAATAATGTTCAATTTTTCCTCTGCCTTGTATAAATAGTTCAATATACCAAATTGATTTATACAATATTAAGATGAACTGTGTAATGTACAGTCATAACTCATAACCATTCCACTGCTGGTCTCAGGTCTCCTCACAATGTTAGGAATAAGATATGATATTGTTTTTGTTCACCGAAAATCATCTCGGAATTTCGCCTAAAAGCCGAAAATCAGCCTCAGTTGATTTTTCTAGTTCAGAACCGCCCGACCTAATTGAGTACTTAATCTAAATGAAGCTTTAAAGCCTTGCTCTATGTAGTGTTTGTAGGCTTCACACTAGCACCGTTATATTCCTACGTAACGGTAAAGCTTTATAAAGGCAAAGTGATGCATAGAATAAAAAAATCATTTTTAACTCCGTTATGTCACACAGTTAATAACTGTTAATTAAAAACTTTTCTTGGTAACATGTGTACCCATAAACAGCTTATATACCAAAATAAAATTGCTTCTTGAACAATTACACAAGCCTTAGCAATTTGCTGTCTAATTTCGTTTTCATCGATTTTTCTATACTATAAATTAATAGAATCTCACACCCTCGCATTAGTTTCCCTGTGTTGCAGGCAAGCATGGACATACACATATGAGATATCAACAACCCGAGAACATAAATTTAAATAGGGTCGTAGGCGAGTTACTAGCTGTGCGATAAGGTCGTCTGTCATGATATGAGTTGCTTTAGGTAGCATTATGAAACATCACACTTTACAAAACCTAAATACTATTATTAAAGATATAGAATTCTCCAATTGTAAGACGATGATACAATATGTAAAACAGCGATTACCCCCGTATTGCAATCACACTAATGTAGTCCTTTATTTACCATATAAGTACTAGAATCATTTAAAAAAACACACCTCGAACAAGGCTTATGGCCCAGACATCGGCACTTCCTCTCAATCCAAGGCTGTGTGGAGTCGTACAGGTCCACTTTGCTGCACACCTGGCGCGCTCGGCAGTCAGCAAGATCCTCCTCGGATATCTGGAGTCGAGTAAGATACATGTCGATATATTTGCATGAATAATTAATATCTATTATTGTATTATTCGTAAATCTCTACAAATAATAAATTTCTAACTGTTGGATTTCGGTAGATGAACGACATATGAGAAAAAATATTATTAGAGGGCCCTTATTAACGCAACAGAACCCAAAACATAGTTGTTAGAATTTTTGTCTGTTTGTCTGTGCGTTTGTTCCCGCTAATCTCAGAAACGGCTGAACCGATTTTGTTCTGGTTTTCACTAATGTATTGTGGTAAGCATCACTTAATACTTAAAGTTTCATTGCAATCCTTTCATAAATAAAAAAGTTATGAATTAATATATGTACTGCGAATTCACAGAACGAGAAAAACCCAGAAAAATGCAGATGCTATCTTTAAGCGTAGGGTAGTTTTTCCGAAGCGAAGCGAGGGCATTTGCTAGTAGAATATAAAATGTACGTAATGACGACTCCACGGATTGCGAGCCATGGGTCCTGCGTTCGATTTTCGGCCGAGACGAATATTTTTGTAAAAATGTTCTATGCCTCTTTTATTCATAACAGGCGGAACACAAGGAATCTTATCCGAGATTGTGTGTAGAGGTATATGGTAATATGAAACGATCACTGTCTCTCCAGAGGCGATATTTTCAAAAAATGTATCTCGAATTATCATACAATTCCTAACAATACATAGAATATTTTACGAGGAAGGTTTATGTAAATATAAAAATTATAAACGTCTGATAAAAACGCGTAACAATTGTTTTAGGTGCGCACATAAAGTTCACGTTATGGGAAGCGAAACAAGGACGATTTAGTAGTTTTTAAATAGATGTTGTAATTTTGTAGGTAAAGCACAATTAAACATTAATTATTTAAACCTACTGGTATTTCGTGTTACAAAAAGTTTACCTATTGAATACAACTGCTTAATAAGCAGGAAAGATTACATGTTTCGGTGTTAAGATTACATAAAATGAATGAACACTGTTGTCCAATATCAACATCACCTAGGTCAATCACCGACGGTGGACACGTCTGTCAAAAGTAGACAATTGCAATTTTAAATAGTGTCGTTATAATTCAAACCACAAAATCTACAATATCATATAATGCACTGTAGACTTATACATGATTTTATTATGTTTAGGTTTCGGCTCGCATCGGTTAGCGTTTTGCAAAAAAAAAAAGCCATTAATTGCTTGGAAATAATTTAAAATCTGAAAAGTGTGTATTAGAACAAACTTGGGAATGTCCGAGTGTTTTCAAAATTAGATCGCACCTGCTCGGGGGCAACAAAAAAAGCAGTTTCTCCGAATTCGAATCACTCCGAAAGATGTTAATCATGATGATTCAATGTGTAGTGTGCAGCGTAGGAACATGTGCAAACTGAATCCATTGAATTTTTTTCTGCAGTTAAGGGCCATCGGTCGTACTTCCGACCAAGTGACATGCCATTTGGCAACCTGTTCACTGTGGGAATATTTTTTCTACGCAAATCAGTCACTCAAGCCAATTCTACCGGACGTCCGAAATATCGTTCGTTCGAATTTAATAGCCCTGAGATAATTTCTTCCTTATTAAACTTAATGTTTTATGACTCAATTTTTGTTTGTTACCGTTATTGATATTAAAGTAATGACTAAAGATTTCCAATCAAATCTCTACGTAAATGAATATTTAATACATTATCTATGTCGCGAATTATGTTCGGTGTAGCCAAGCGATTACGATTATAATTAAAGCATTAATCTTTTTAATCGAGTTACGATCTAGGCAAATGTACTTCTAGATGAAACGATGAGGTAAGCAACTTAACGATAAAAGTTAAATTTAAATCAATCCAATAATAAAAAAAATAATTAAGATAAATGATTCCTTATACTACTTGCGTCGTATTCAAACTCGAGAATAGTTTTAAGTTCGACAACCCTAGGATATACATAATTGAAGGCGTGAAGAACAGGTTTTTTTCGTTGTTCAGGAAACACTTCCCTTTTCTTGTGTATCGCAATAGATTTCGCGGAAACGATCTCGAACGGATCTTCGACGGCCGGATACAGCCCTTTTGTGTGGCAAACAAAAAGCTAGATGCATAAAGAGCGGTCCACTCACAATGTACGGGTTGTTGACTTACTTTGTGAAGCACAAGGTTTTGTTTAACGGAGCACCGGCGACGCTCTGAATGCTAATGTCATTTGTAAGAAAATCACATTTTAGACACACGCTACGGAATATTTAATGGTCCGCACAAAAACAATAATGTCTTATTGGTGTGGTATAGACGCGTGCCGCTTGTGACTCTGTATGTATGTGTTTGTAATGCTGCTGGGAATATAACGTAATTTAAACAACGGAGACATGTAAATAGTAACACGCTATAGTAAATTTATAAAAGTAATATACTTACATGTCCAAATTTAAACTGTGATAATTCGGTAATGTGATAACTGTGATGTGATAATAATAATTTGTTGCGAGTTAATATAATTTGGTGCGTGACTTTATGTAGTAACAAAATTTACCTGATAATATATCTTAACTAATGTGCCTGCTGTAAAATACAGTAAAATAAAATACCTGCTTACTTTTTAAATATATTTTTTTTTAATTTCTGAGTCTCCTCTCATTTAAAAATTTTGAAAACGAATTTAAGTATCATATTATAATCCATATTGTTGCACATTGCACTCCTGGGCTCAGGTCTCCTCTGGCAATGAGAGGAGTGAAGGTCATAATCCACCACGCTAGCCAGTTGCGAGGTGGCAGACTTCACATACTTTTGAGATCATTATGGAGAACTCTTAGGTAAGCAGGTTTCCCCATCCAAGATATTTTCCTTCACCGAATCAAGTGATAATTAATTTCTAATAGGTACTCATATTTTGTTTATCAGTAAAAAGGGCGTATTTGCTTATGGGATTATGTCGCTTTGAAAAATTCGAGCTGTGGATTCGACCTCGGGTCTCCCATGTAGGTGAATTTTTCCACGCAAATGACCCAATAAATAAATCTGGAGTAATAATATTCCTATGTAATAATTTTCTAATGTTACTAAAGGTGATAGCCGCAAAGGATTAACAGAGAGAGTTGAGTGACCAAATATTTTTTTCACGTAAATGGTCTAATATGATGGCCACATGACTACCCTTAGGCATACACACGATACGCAAAAAGCTAGTCACGAAGGGACATCGGATGCGATTTTACAGAGCTCGATCATCTACCAAATGCTTAGGGCAACAGATTTCGGGTACGTATCATTTTCTTCGGTATCAAAATTAAAATTGAAAATCGATTTGAAAACGCTTCCAAAAAATAGCCTTACTTCATAGCTCTCAAGGCTCAGAATGTGTATGACACATTTCGATGTCGAGTTACATTCAAAAGGCATTAATAAGATCGCACGTATCACTTAAAAATGTACTCTTAAGTAAACAATTAAGATAGCGACTTGTATACGCCGTTGATGAGATGCGTGTATTTTTTCTCGAATGGTGTGGCGAGCGGGCGCGGGGCGCGGTATCCGGTGCGTTGGGCAGGTGGCACTTTGCCGCGCCCACTCTAATGAAATAATCTGTTGCCCGACCGACCTTCCACAACCTTCCAAGTACGCCTAGCCCTATCCGACGTGGGCACATACGCCGGCTCTGTTGTTTACACTGGATCACTTGATTACCGTGTTGAGCAACGATTCTGTTCAACATTTTTCACCTCATATTAAATACTCACGGCCGTAGCTACCTACGCGAACTAACCAGGTGTTCAAAATGATTGCATGAACGCAATTTAGTTACATCGTCCTTTCGCCCCCTTCGGTTCTGATTAAACACGCTAAGGGGATACATGAAATCATGTTATAAATTGTACTTTTTAGCAGAATTTTTTAAAAGTTACATGGTAAATAAAAACAGTCGGACTAACAAATCTAGCTATGGTAACGACCTCGAGAAGACTCACGGAGCATAAAATCAACGATTTTTATAATAAATATAAAATGTTTTACTTACTTATGTTGCTAAGGGCACCGTTAAATAACATTTTGTTAATAAAAACTCTACTCAAGATCTACCATGAGCCTTTAGGCATAATTGCTATACTCCAACAAATTACAATGTTCCAATCAGGTTGTAATAATTACTACACGCATTTTAAACAAAAAATATATAAGCCGCATAATTTAGGTTCTGTAATAATAATTCATAGTTATCTTTTATAACAGTCATTGAAGAATGTTTTCATATTAAATAAGATATGTTGATATTAATATCCGTGTTATTTTTCAGGCTATTGAACTGGAAATATTTGATTAAACCTACAATTAAAATGAAACCTAGAAACATTATTAAACTTCTAAACAAAATTATAATACGTTAGTTAACTAAAGAGACCTAAACTACAATTATAATTTGTTACTGTGAAAACATTTTTTTTATTATTTTCAGATTACATTAACAATAATTTTGTTAATGACTCATGAAAATTGAAAAGCTTTTTATTTACAACAAATAAAACACAAAATTAATAGGGTATGAACATTTCACAACAATATCATTCTGCAATGACATAAAAATTTTGAAGTGCATATTTTTAAAGTTTTATATTACTAAAGGATTTGAATTATTCTTGCAGTCCATAGCTAACCTAAAATTGAATGACAACCCTGATTAAAGCTGCTCATAGATTGCTTGATAGCTTTAAAAAGTAACTAAAAAATGTTCATTTCTATATGTGAAATAATAAAGTCTAACCGCCTCAGATTCCATGTCAAATCTGGTTCTAATACGCGATTATGGTGCTTTAGATACGGAACTCTGATTTAAAGATTTCATTTTAGCCCGAGGCGACGGACGGCCGACCGGATAGTCCCGAAAACAGGTAGCCGAAAACAAATTACTAATCCACGTAATTAACAACCATCATTCGCAAACTACACATAACAAATGCAATTAGCCGCGCCTACTGTCCAGTGGAATGACAGCACTCGACGCTGAAGCTGTAATTAATAAATATTAATTAATACGCCACTTATAATTGATCATATGTTTGGTTCGACAATGTCAACTACATTTGATTATGCAAAGGATATTAAAAATATATGCTCAGGCAATGAACATAACTAAACATAATGCGTTCCGGATAGAAAACAAAAAAAAATTGTCACAAAAATATACCACGCTCGATATCGCGCTCGCTTCAATAACAATACCTGATAGCATAGCAGTTTAAAGACCTGAGTTCTAATCCTGCACACACCATTTTTTTATAAAATAATGCGCGAATATGAAATTAAATTAAATTAAATGTCGATAATAGGAAAAAATTTAAGAAATCCTCGTTATTCTCGAGGGTGGGTATCTCAAATCAATAATCGATACTGAATGTGGGCCATAACCTCTGAACTGGCAGCTTACCATTCTGACAGTTTTGAGCTCTGATTGTGACATATGGAAATATATATATTGATATATTACATGTACTTTCTTTAAAAGGTAACGGACCATTCTGACTGTGCTGCCTACAGACAATAAAACAAAACTATTCCGCATAGTGATTAATCATGAGTTGTAAAAACTAAAGTACACCTAGACAGTCCGTGGGCTGTATGTTACTAGTATTCTACGAGGTTGTTTGCAAACGATCAAATACAAATCCGCAGTAATCCTCCTTCAACCACAACACGATTGAGTTTTGATGCTACGGGGCCTACCTTAGGTCCCATACATTATAATGTTCTTCGGTTAATTTAGCATTTTTGGTTAGAATGATCACTACTGATAAAGGTTCATGACCGCTCTTGTACTTAGGAGGGCACTTTGATAATTCCTTATTAGTATTGTTAAAAAAGAACTATTACGCCTAGAGATTGGCCTCCAAGCGGCAAAACAATTGAACACTAGTTGTATATTGACATTGCCACCAATTCAGATTTAAAGAGCATGGTTCCAGCGTTCTTTTAAAAGAATCCACCCGTCCAAGGAATCCAAGACGCTAATGTATTATAACGGTAAGTTATTATTAGCTGCAGTTGGATGTTTATAGATTTACTTGCCGGTTTTTGTTTTTATTCCATACGATCCTGGAACCCACATGACCCGACCTACTTGACGAAGGGCCTAAGGGAGGATTTGTAGTGTATATACATAGTAGTCACAACACAGCGAATATAGAGGTATGACTGTAACTGTTTAGTTGATTTTTACGACGACCATATAACTAAAATGGTTTTTAATATAATATTATGTATGAGTACCTATAACTTACTAAAAACGAAAGGTCCGGGGATCGATCGCCTTGAGGGCGTTTTTGTTATAGATAAATGTTTACAATTAAGATTTAAGTTATTCATAATGTCTGATTTATGTGCCACCTAAAACGGGGATCTTAATGCGGTAGATTAAATGTGAGTATGAAATTAAATAAACTCTGTCTATCTATCTAAGAACAATAATGAATCTTTTGTACAATTTGGTCGAACTATGATAATAGTTGTTTTATATATCGGAACAAATGCGTGATAAAAATTGAAAATTAATAAAGCTTATTCTGATTAGTAATAATTGTTTGTTTTACATAAATATACATGTAGTGTACAGATGTATTTTCACATATAAAAGTTACGTTTTCCGAAGCAATCCGAGTTATCGTAAGCGAAGTAACAAGCATAAGTTTGCTTTATATATTCCGAAGCTAGCGTCCATGTAAGGCCTCGTCTAAAAGACTTCAACGCTCGGCGGAAGCGCGTATCGGCCAGCCGAATGCGGGCACGCGCCGTATATAGCCTCATTGTTAAGACATGTGTGTCCAATGACATCGGATTATGAAATGCTTCGTTCATTACGATGTACTGTTTTGTACTTTCGTGGGTGACTCGATCGCATCGCAAGTGTCTATGTGTTGAATGTGTGCGGGCGTCGCGTTACAACACATTTCCGGCGTACGTAAACATAATAAAAAAATAACATTATTATTCAAACCAAATTAATCATTAAGTTAATTATATGCAGTTTAATTTTTAATTATACACATATAAGTGGTGGGATAGGCAATTGCTAAATATTTTCTGAATTCATACAATTACCTGTATTTGTTTTAAAGTTATTTAGCAATTGAAGCATTATGTACTATTTTAATGACATCCTGTTTATTAATTAATGTACATGTAGTGTTGGTATTGAATTTTTCTATTATGTTTTATGTTTGTACTCACAAAACTGGTGGAAAATATTACTTATTATATATGTATATTGAAGGAACCGACCAATTTTTTCTCATAATCAAGGGTCACCCTTTTGTTAGTAAACATTTCTATATCTTTATTTGTATCAATTTTACATGATTGGTACTTATACGATGAGCTGAAGAAAATAAATTTCATAGATACAATTTCAAATGTATTTCAATTTCTTATCAATCACGCTCATACGATAAAATAATTATTCTGATAAATTTTATAACTGAGAATATATCACGTGAAGGTCTAAACAAGACTTTACTTAAATCAAAGTAGCACAGCTATCACTAGAGACGTTCAAAACCGTACTGAACTCTCATTGTGCTTTTAAATAACACAAAAGCGTCGCACGTGAATGGACAACAATGTCTTAACTTACTGAGGGCACATTATGCTGGAGTACATCTCGTATTCAAATACGCCATATACGTGTCTCCATTGTAGCCCAGGGCATCCGGAGTGCTCTATTCAGAGCGCACGTGTGATTCCCTTTGAGACGGATGCGAACGAATCCAACGGCTTCTTCGTTTCGAGTACGTTCGCTCGAGATACCAATGTTGCGAGCGACGTACGGGATATGGATGCAATTTTCATGTTTTCTTTATACATACACGTTTATTATGTTAATTAATAGACATACGAAATTATTTGATATAATTAAATGATAAGACAAAGTTATATGAATGCTTGAAAATCAGAAAAGTTTAAATTGGTTATTTATTACATCAAGACTTATGTATGTCTTGTGTATTTTTGACAAAATAATTCTTATACATATATATTGTTATACATACTATCCATGCCTTTCTAATGTTCGAAATGGGTAGTTTTATACTTAGAGACATAATTTTTTTTTTCTTTTGTTGGTCAAACCTATTCCACATATTTCAGCTCAATATCTATTAAGTGATACACAATCTAGCATTATTTTTATTAAGTAAATAAAATTTGTCTGTGTGTGTTTCAATTTGTATTTGATTACTTTAACTAAAGTTAAAATTTTGTTTGATTAACATGTTCGTCCACTAGCATTCCTAATAAAAATGGTATAATATTTAAAGGCAACAACATCATCCTTAACACCAATGAAACAACAGCCAAAGTTACGAAATTTGTCAGCTCGGATATTGTTATATAAGATATTGACGCCTTTGAAGAAAAATATATCGAAATAGTCTTGGCTCATCGATAGTTGTGTTTATTCATGCAAATAACCGACAAACGATCAGATGGGAATGGATAAGTATGTAAACCTGATGCCAACAAATTGCCCTTGTCCGTAAGCGTTCGTAATTCTAAAGGCATCACTGACGCGTTCCCTCCTAAGAAGGAAGCGAAGACTTGGTAACTGGTACCTAAAACTGCGGCCGAATTATGTAAAAACATTTCACGGTTGATTCTAGAAAGAGAATGGTAGGTAGGTAGGCAGGTAAAGAACCCTACATGAGTGCCATTTTGTTTGAGCCGATAGTACAGAACCTGAACGAGTCTAGACGCCATTACTTCCTTCTGTGTTCAGCATGGTGCACCAGCGAGGATGTTGATTTGTCCTCAATGATAGATAGAGCTATTTACGTCCCATTTACATCAGTTTATTTTGGAGTTCCGTATGATATATCAAACAATGCTAATAAAATGATTGTCACATTTTTATTGGATGTTTATACGCAGAACGTGCCGTGCTGTGCCGACCTTGTTTCGTAGTAGTTTTAAATTTGAAGGATATCTAATTTGGAAATAAAATAGAAACCTGCAGCGAACCTACCTAATGTATCCTAACATAAACTTTACCAAATCAATATTATATATGTACCTATATCATCTTACTTTGTAAAGTCGTACAAATCTTACACCATTATTTTCAGAACGAACGATTTTATATTAAATTTGAAAAAAAAATAAAATATTAAACGATAATGTTCTTAGTAAGCTAAATCTAGAGTTACTAATTTTAAGGATAGTAACATCAATATAATACACCTGTATTATTCTTTGAAGAGACATGATACATGAAATTATGATTATGATACGCTAGTATATGGAATATTAACAGCGTTCGTATTTAGAACACTAGTTCATCCAAAGCGAACTCACACTTGACTCATCTTTTTGTTGCCTGTGACGAGAATGAAAAACCTCGGATTGTATTTAGATTTTTTGTCGCGTAACGCAGGTGCAGCCTCCGGCCCGGGTGCTGGCTCTCTTATTGGTATTTTTTTCTCTTTTTATCATCTAACGCTACATGCATATAGGTCGGTGAAAAGAAATTAAAGTTGTTTTGGTGGCATGCAGGAGTTGTGAAAATTTGTTTTTATCAATTAACATTTTTCCGTTTATAATAGCAATCAGCAAACGATATTCTTACTGTCAAATGTTAACGTATTTTATGTAAAAAAAATATAAATACTAATAATTTACATGTGAATTATTTATCATTCAATCAGATTTATCCATTAAAGAAAACCGTTAGGGGATAATGTTTACCTATAAAAAAGCTTTTAAACAGTAACAGCATAATATTTTGAAAGTCAGTCTCTCAATCAGTGGAAACTTAGTTTGAATTAAAAATTTATATGTGTATTTAAAATTATGTTCCATTTTCTTTGGCAAGAGTAAGGAAACCTGTATACCTAAAGTATCTATAACGCTCTTAAAGCTCTTTGAATTATGTCAATCCGCTATTAATCAGCATATCGAACTGCAGGCCTTAAGCTGTCTTATCCTGATAGGAGACCCTCTTGTTATGTTGTAATGTTAATAAATGTCAAATACCATCACTTTTGTCTTAATTTCGTATGAAATGCATATAACTACATATATATAAATATGAAAAACTATATATGAGAAATAATATGTATATAAACACATTGTAAATAAAAATATCGTTTGCATTCTAAATGCCACTCATTAGTGCATTAGTAACACAAGACACAGATAAGATTTATGGTCAGTCTATAAATATTCTACAAGAGTGTGAATTAGTGTACCTACCAGTTTTTACCATTGGCGCTTGCATGAACTCGTTTCATTCATTCAACGTTTACATACCAACCTAATGTAGTACACAACGCAGCCATGACAGGTATGACAAGAACTGCATTTCGAATTGAACAATTTTAAATCAACATAGTGTAGAACATATATCATTTTATATGTTAATAGTCAACAAACGGACGGACGAACCATATGATGGTTAGTGTTCAAATGCATTATGTATGTAGTAATTATCTCTATAAACACATTTAGAACTACGCCATTAAGTATTTAATTATAAAGGTTCTTTTTAAATTAATCTACGGCTTTGCAGGTCCGAATAAGAAAATCATCTCAAGTATTCACCAACCACAATTCAAAGTTGCTTCACAGCAGGTGTAATCTTCTCCATTTTTACCGTAAAATATTTAATTAATACGTAAAGATTTATAACAATTTTTAGTATTACCAAGTAACTGGCCCTCGCTTCGGTTTGGAAAATTCCGCAGAGAAAAATTAATTTCCCGGGATCAGTATTATAGAAAAGTATCCTAGATTATGAACCATAATTTAAGTATACCAAGAATAATTTAAATCTGTTCACTGGCATTCGTTTTATACGAAAACAGACAGACATACCTACAGTTAGAAACTCCAAAAAAATATGTTTAGACTTATATATAGATATCGATAACATAGTCTGCCTACATTAAAATTTCCATAAAATATTATTTTCTACAGATTGGACCTTTTTACAGTTTACAATTTTAAGTGGTAAGACGTCAGCCGTCAATCGTTGTGCCCACGCCTTTACGTCGCTGCTTCGAGGATCCCACTCGCTCGAGGTCGCTTTTTACGTTCACTTTTCTTTGTTGACTCGTGTCCCCCAGTCACGCTAGCTCATTCCTCACCCGTGGAGAAACGTTGGTTATCTCATTACATTTTCCCAATTATTCGATTCCATGAAAACGTAAGTAAGCATGACATTTCACTTTATTTAGCTTGTGTACGGAAATATTTTGTTCATAATACTATTCTTGTTATACATATTATGAGGCACATGCTCCATTTATTTCACACACTACACAGTCATCTCGAATGTACATATTCTTCATCATATATACTTATAGTATGTATGGTTTACCTTTTTTTATGTCTAATCTATGTAAAACGAACAAGCTAAAAATTTTGGTTATTATTGTATAATAAATTTTTCTTTTTATCTAAAAGAGACTATATAATTACTGACCTCCGTGTAATACGAAAAACTTTTAATATTTATAATAAATTCTGTGGAAAGCCTAGTATTATCCGGGGCTCGAGTTTTGTGAATAACTGGTAGGTACTAATAAACCTACGCCCACAAATCACTTCCACCCGAACTTTCATAAATTTATCTGAATATTTTTTTAGTGTCCATTTTTGTGGTTTCGTTAATTAAACATTTTTATGTTCATTTATAGCAAATATCATCAAAATGGTTAAACATTTCCGTATAAAGTTACAATAAATAAAAATTCGTATAGATAAAGATTTGGTCCAATGATGTACCAATACATGTAACTTATAACTAAAACTCATATCTCACATGATTTAACTGCAACCACATGCTGTATATTTAAATAATATAAAATGAAATTACTTTTTAAAGTATTTCTACAATTTCCGTTAGCGCACACTCCCGTTACACGCGTCCGTCCGCCCGACGCCGCGGAATTGTCCGCGGACATCGTCGGTGTCCGCCCTGAGTGCACCTTCCTCTCGGATATTTGCTTTTGCTTGACTACTAAGGAAATTGTGATAGCATTTCGTAGAAATACACTCGCCACTATTCGGATACTATTGGCGTCAGATATGCTGAGCCTCGTGCCTCTTGCATGAGCAATGGGAAAATTTTCCATTAAATTAGAATTCTTATGTAGGTAACTTAATCATATTGTTTTAATTAGTATTCTTTTGTAGCTTAGTTATCAAGATAAGGAAGTATGTGATTCGTGATTGTCGTGGTGACACTTTGGACTGCCACGTCGCAACAATACTCTTTTCCTGCGGGTACTCCGTTAAAATAAATATACTTTACCTATAGGTTTTTTTAAAAAGAACTAAAGCGAATTAAAGCCAATTTTGTTGGGTTTGGTATATCTGTATTAATAATAAACTGTAACGAGGGCGAATCTGTACAACGAATATATTTTTATTTTTCTATCTGTTTTATCGCTCGGTACGACAACTTGTTTCGGACTTCACATAAGATTTTCCGTTTGTTATAATAACCGACTTCAAAAAAGAGGAGCTTATATGTTTGTTTTTTTGATTATTCTCGTTGTAGGTTCCAAACCTTGAGTTCGACAGAGATAACTTTAAGCCACGAATAACCACTAATGCCAACATTTTTTGAACGCTTCCTTGCTACAAAGAACATATTACGTTACATTTGATAGAAACTTTTAAAACGTGAACTCGGCAAATTTATTACGCTTAGACTAAAAGGCTTTCCAAACATTGAAAATACAACTAGCTCTATCGAACTTTCAGTCCATGGCAATGTCCTCTGCTCGTGGTGCGTCCTGCTGAAGAATGGATGAAACTCGGACGCCTGGCCACTCCTGTTGGACGTGGCTGGGCTCTATATGGGCTAATTTACCGATTGTGTCCCGGCAGCGGCTATATGTGACGGTGACCACTTACCGTCAGGTGGCCCACATGCCCGTTTGTCAGCTATTAACATTAAAAAAGAAATTAAAAACAATTTCATGGAATGTGACAAATTCGTCAGCTCATACCTATTATTTCGACGCCTGTCACTCATCCAATTGGTTCCCCCAAAGACAATAAATCTTAATGGCCAAATTGCTTAGAAATTATTCTATTGAAAGATTCTTCATAGCCGTGGCATTGGTGAATGTTTACCACTAAAACCTATTTCCACTTAAAGATGTACTCGTAATTCATGATAACTATTCAGATTACATCATTTTGAAATAAGCCATACATGCATCATATATGTACCTACTTATGACATTTAATTTTCTCATAACACCCCCCCATACCGTCCCAGTGTAACCTTTTTTGCTAAGTTAGTGGGAGTTTTATGAGCGTTTCCGTTCTTCGGTTGGTATTTCAATCCATTGATTCCAGTTGTTGTAGACACAACAGTTGTTAAACCATCTCGGCAGCCTTCGGAAGGCTTGAGTTTTGACAACACCGGTTGGCCTGACACGCCCCTATCCGTACTGGAGCAGCGTGGTAAAGTATGCTCCAGGTCTCGTCAATTACGAAGAAAATGTTGACGGCGTTGTTATTATTGATGTTAATGTATTATACATTATAATTAAAACCGTTGTTACGTTTTCGTAGTAGATATTTATATACATATTATATATTAGAGACAAAAGTCACAATTATAAACAGAAGTTATAAAAAAGCACAAGCTACGTTAATGATGAGCACATTACCCGCTTGAAAATACGAATATTTTTTAACAAACAAAACTCAATGAAAGTAGCTTGCTTACAACACGCTCATATCTGTCAAGATTTAAAACTCTTGCATAAAAGAATTATAAATAAAAGACATGATAACTTTTAAATTCCATTCCATAAAGAGACTTACAGTCGAAAAGAACGGTTACCATTACGAATGGGCTTAAGGCCAGTGACATAAAAAAGGGTTTTTTTTTTCTACCAAATAGCACACACGGGCCGGGACCGAGTCGTAAGTCATCGAAGCTGTCAAGATAAGAATGAATGAACACCTGCCGCTACCGGTGTTACGCATGCGCCTACGCAGACGAGAACCGTATTCAACTTGTAAATTCATCCTTAAAAAAATAATACGTGAACACGCAATTTGAATCGTAAAACCAACAACGAAAGCTCATTTCTTACCAACAGCTACTCGACGTTGTTTGTCCAGTATTAAATACGCGCAATAACGGACATAGCTTAGAACGAATATCTTCCTAAATCGACTTTAAAATTAGACGTAATAATCTGATTAACGTTGTTTTTAAAATATGACCAACAGAAAATGACATCCGTGAGTATTTAACAATTTTTTATAAGAAAATGTAATTAATATGAATTACGATCGACGAGAGGAAATCGTGATTGACAATATAATACTATCGCGTTAATTTCGTCTCAAAGAAGGTATTTAAACGCAACTACTAAAGTGCTTTTCAAACGGATTTCCGCGGTATGTGTTACGAATATCTAGTTTAAGTATTCTATTTCCCGTTTTACAATCCTGAAGCGGAGACATTTGATATTTCTCTACGCAATTGCCGTCACCGTTATGTCATACTGTGACATACATAAAGCACGTTCTTATTGTATATCATTGAGTAAAAAGTGATATAGCTATCGAATTCCACTAACTAATTAGATGGTTGAAACGCTATAGATTTTTATGTGCTGTAGGTGTACTTATTATTCGCATTAGATTACGTTTGTGACGGAACCTCGGAATTGTGAATGATTAAGATCTCGCCTGTCGTGGTTACCTTTGAAAAACCATCTGGACGGTAGTGTGACGGGGCTTCATATGGGAGTATGGAAGTTAGCAGAGTGCCCTGCTTTACTTCGGGTCTTCCATGGTGTGCTTACACTACATCACGGTTAGCTAGATTCGCATTGTAATAGTTTTATTTCAAATTAATTTAAGAACACAGTTATTGATCTACCACAGGAACGACACGTATATGCGTCCAAATATCAATCAGCGTTTAGAAGTTCATTGCAAGACATTCTCCCCCATTTATCGTCTTAAGTCCTCTGAATCCAACGAATTCGTACAATTATCACCAATGCTAAACACGACTGTGATTTTGTTTGAGTTTGGTAACCAATTACCATGGTCGACAATGCCCAAGATAAAAAAATAACTAAATATAACTCTCAGTAACAACAGGTTTATGATTAACTCCGAATAAGTAGTATAGTGCGTTTCTTTTTAATAATATCTCTTACAATCATCGTATTTCTGTATATCTACGCCAATGGCTAAATGTCTAGCCAGAACTGGAAGAAACACTTACCGAATACAAAGATGCTGAGACACATTCATTAAATACACGCGTTACATATCCTTTATCCTTGGATATCACTATCCTTTACAAATCCTTGACCTTCATCAAAAGTGCAATATTTCTAAGGTATACTCGTAAATGAGCACACTCACGTTGCGCAGCTCAGTACCTAACGTGTCTTAATCCTTAATAGATTTAGTCATGGGTACCTACAATTTGTCGGCGTTTTGTTCTACTTGCGTCTAATTGATCTAATTGCTGGGTGGATCCTTTCGAGGAATCCTTTTAGTTCTCATCATAAATGACGGGTAGCAAATGGCCGTTCATGTAACGAGATGTGTTTTGAAAGGCTCAAGGAAAAAGCTCAAACAACCGAAGGTGTTAGCATATTACTGAGAATTTGCTAGATTCCTATAATCAAAAATATATACGGTGTTGGCTTTTTTTTTTAATACGCCTTATAAGTTACACTAAACGTCAAATTTAGAACTAACAGATTAATAAAATATTCGTATGGTTCTTTTATAATACTATAAAAGTAGATGTCGTACCTACAACAGGTGAATTGCTCGTACTATGGTAGCTTTTTCCGCCGAGGACATTATAGGCTCTATAATTGATTTGATGTACAACTACTATTTGAAGTCGAAGTTGCTGTAAGATAACGCGACATCATTTGTTAGCCGTAATGAAAAATTGCTGAATCTGAGTTCTATCACGCGTGCATCGTGTATTGGAACCGAGGTCTCAATTGGAACGTCACTGGCCGTCATTGGGTTCTTATTTACGCCGAGCTATTTACTTCAAGATAGAATTAACTGATTGTACTACACACATGCAAAAACAATATGCACATAAGTCTCCTAACCTTAGGTATATAGACATCCAATACAGTGTCATTGTATAGAGTCCCAATTTTTTATCAAATGATTTTCACACGCACATCACATTAGGCTAACGTTATTGAATTGAATTTGCAAATAGATTAAGCAGAAATCAATAGGTCCTATTTGAATTCATACGCGTCGTGCCTCGTTGTCACGATTCGCAAGCGCCTATGCGACAGCGGTGCAATAAAGTATGCAACGCGTCCAACACATCGTATACGTAATCGAAATATTTATTAGTAAACAGTGCCTATATTAGATACGTGATAATTACAAGTTTAATAATACAGTCTACATTAAATATTTAAAGACAATTCATCGCAATAGCATATTGCTAATGGAAAGTTCTAGTGGTTTTATTTTATAGTGTTATTATCAATGGGCCGTTGTAAATTATGTAAATCAATATATGACAATCGTTATATCGCTTCGCTTAGCTAGAGATTTTAAATTTCTAAACGGCTTAACCGATTGAGGTCATATTAACAGTACATATTTGTTTGTTTAATATCTACTATGTAGTTATAATTGGATTCTGTAGTTTGCGTTTTATTCGAATGATTTACAAATTCTGCAATAAAATCTGGTGTGCTTATAATTCAGTTATATATTTTGAATATCGATTAGTTCTTATATCTGTAAACGCATAATATGTCATGGTAAAGCATTAACCTTTCGCGCCAAATCTTAACGAGAGTCTCGATGTCCAATAGGTGTACCAGTGAGCCACGATATGGGTTAAAACCGCAAATATCGAGAACTCGTTTTAACGGTTTGGATAACACAAACAGGATCTCGAACTCCTTCACGAGATGTTGTTCAGAAAACTAATAGTACCCGAATTGATCACCTATTCCGAACCCTGTCCGACGTTAGCCGAAACTGGAGAGCAACGGCAAACTTAAACTTAAACATCTGTAACACTGCCCTTGCCGTTATGTTATGTTAATTTATAGTAATATTTAGTGGTACACATCCATTTTATAACCGTTAACATTAATTGGCAGTGCGAAGTTACAAATTATAAGTTCTATTATGATGTTTTTATCGTATGCTAAAACAAAATATTATAATCATTATTATTATAATTCGAAATTATTGTGCTATTGATTGCAGAAAACAAAAATCATGTGTACCTATGGAATATGAGTATACCTTTAAGGTAGGTACCTGAAGATAAAGTGAATGATTCCCGCATACTTAACACTTAATCTAATCCAATGAAAATCTGATAAAGGTCATAACGGCATGACCTCACATTTAATTATGTGAAAACTGTTTCAGACACAATTGGTCTAAATTCAACCAGATCGTTTAGCGATCGACTTAATTTGAAATACTTACACCGACTTGGTATAGGACTTTGAGGCCGCTCGTCGCTTGGACGTTGGATCTTCTGTGAGGCAGGAGAGGTAGCTTGTCTGGTCTTCGGATGTGAATCTCTCCGGAGGGTCGGAACGCCTCGAGCGGGGTCCGAATGACGCCTCGTACTTGGACGAGGAGCCACACGAGCACGAAGGCGGCTAGCACTTGCATGTCTATCACAATTGCACTAGGTTTGACGGTGCGTACGGATTGGGTGGGTCCCTTGCGAGGTGCGGTTCGCGTGTCGGGCAAGCTCGTACTGGCAGCGGGCGCGCCAAGGCAGGTACGTCTTAGCCTACGCGCCTGGTATAACCACCTCCGACCGCGACACACCACGCTTGATATTTGGGCCCTACTCAACATGTTTTATTTTGTAGACGATCAAGTCGAATCATTGAAATATGAATAATATGTAAAATGTAAATAATATACATTATTTAGATTGGCATTGATTTAGTGTTATGATTGAATTTGAAAATGTTTATGTGTTCCGTGAATTATAGAGTGAAAAATTTGATTGCTTGTTCCAACCATATAAATATACAAGTATTTAATAACGGTCGTCTGTCCGCTACAATAATTTAAGACTTCCACTCACCCTACCATACACTTTTAAACACAAAATACAATTTTTTTGGAATGTCGCAGTACCTAATAAAATTTTATGTAATCAAATGTGACGTAGATGCCATCAAGGACGTACTGACTATAAATTTAGACGCTTTTATAATTATAATTCTATGATAATGCTTTTAACTTTTAAAAGGCGTGTGGAATGTTATATTATACAGGTGCAGTATCATCGTAACACCCATTTTTGACTCAAAATATCTTCCTTTTATTGTTGGAAATATGTGGATAAAAAATGATCTTAATCATTTGTCTCCTTATTGATTATAAATAGAAAGTCTGTATTCATGTTTATTGTAAAGATTTATATTTTGCAATAATTATTAAGGGTACTAATTTATTGCCTAAAAATAAGTAATTTTAAAGACTGAATTTGAAGACATCCAGGTTAAAGAAATATGTGAAGTTTCTCATTTGCTAATTTGCATACATTATTTATGAAAAAGTTATGGTTAGTTTCTAGATGATGGTAAGTAGCGATGAATTCCAGAATAATAAGCACCCTATATAATTTGCAACTTGTTTAAAGAGACCCACATCATCAGCAGATATGTACCTAGGTAGTAGTTGATAAAACCCTGATATGCAGATATTTGTTTTATTCTGTTAGAATGCAGCCTAAAATACGATCCTATGCGATCACTATTCGGTACGTTGGCTGCACCCTCATTTGCTACTTTCAAATAACACAAAAATCAAATTAAACACTTAAATGGATTGTTGTATTCTGTTTTGCCTGTATTATACTTTTTCTGCGAAATTATTCAAATACATATTTTTAAAAATAAATCTTGCAAGTCTCAAGACTGTGCAGTCGCGCTCGGGTTGACTTCCTACCGACGATGTTTTTTTACACAATCTTGTTGCTCCGGTGTGTAAGGGCATATTCATAAAGTAGTTAATTTAAGCTCAAGTTGCGTTTAAGTAATTGTTTACAAGTATCTAATACCTCCACTTACAAATACTCGCCGATGACTCGAATGAGCGCAGTAATTGTAATCGATGTGCCTTACGTAAAGTGATAGCCGATATATCTAGTTATATACAAAAACTTGATGATTATTATAATGAAATATCCGAGTTGATAATGTTACACATATAACATAAATTGTTGGCTAACATAATATAATATAATCGTAGACTATGAAGTTATTCCTAATCCTTCTCACACTCAAGGCAGCCACATAATGAAACAAAGCAGTCGGCTACCAATTCCGTCAATTGTTTTAAAACAAAACTATATTGTTCGGCGATTCTTCGAACCCTATTCGAAACGATGATTCGTGTGTATACGAAAAGATGCTATTGTCAATGTAACACGACCTTAGGCGTTTTCTGTCTCGCTCGCTCCCATTCATCGGCCTCGCACTGCCATGAATGAACTGCTTCTTATGAATGAACAGACTGTCCGCATAGTACTATACATGCCTACCTGCGTAGTTGTGCCTACGTGTGTTGTTTGTATCGAGTTATAATATGGTCATCGGGAAATGTGGCCTGCTACATCTCAATAGCCGGGTATAGATAGATAGATGTGTTGGCACGTGGTGTCGGCTGCGTTATTTATTTTTTATCGTTCAGAATCTCCATCATTCTGATATTGGAAATGGGTTTTCAATAATTCTCAAATTTGTTTGTCCGAAATCGTCGTAATTGGAACTTACTAAAAGTATTCGACAGTGAGTATTAAAGATATTTAACTTGCAGTTGAGTTGATGTCCAAGTGGTTACATTGACATCGATATTGAATCAAAATCAGTTCACACGTGTGACGGTCAAGGTGACCGGGTGTTCCACTTTCTGCTCAAAATCACATAAATCACGCTAAGTAATTAAAAAAATTACAGGCTATCTTAAAACTGAATTTAAGATAAAAGTAGTAATGATAGACCTCGACATCGTTTACAAGTTCTACGAATTCAGTATACAAAGTCACTGACTCATAATTTAAATTGCGATAGTGTCAAAATAATATACAGGTTTTAAGAAGCCATTGGATATTTTATAGTCGAATATGAATAAGTGAAGTGACAAAGTTGTAAAAAAGTTGCGATTACAAAACTAGACGTGAACCGGTATAGCGTACCTAACAAAAAGCTCATTCTCCGTGATTTAAATCATATTTCAAAAGTTGATTGCATCGTACAACAATATAACACACAAAGCGAAGTCAAGTTATACGGGATATATAACTTAAAATAGTGTTTTTTTTTAAATTATGGTTTTCTATTATTTTTTATATCTCAAATTACAAATAAAGAAACTGATCGGAATCGTGTGAGACGTTTCTAATACTGTACCGAAATATTTACCTCTTTCCTAAATAAATTCGAAGACTTAAAATTAATAGACTTAAAGTTTTTTTTACAGTAAGTATATAAATTTGTACTTGACAATAATCCCAACTAACAGTAAGTCGTGCAGAAATCTAAGATGTTGAACACACTAACTCATGTAAGCCTATTCACTTAATGCTATTAAAGTAATTAAATTAGAAATAACCGTATAGGTTTCCTTTGCAAACCTATTATTTTTCTGTATTCAAAATAATAAACTACATACGTACACAATAATTAACATGACACTGACATGTATTGCTTTATACATTAGTGAGAGCTAGCAAGCCTCTGGGCGAAGCACAAAATTTTTATACGAAAAAATAGCAGGTGTCGCGTTAATGGTGATTGGTACCCTCCGAGTGGTCCCACAAGAAATGTACTAGATACATATTTCTAAAGTAACCTTTATTATTTTATACCGCGTAAACAAAATTGTAACAAACCGAAGGAATGTCTACACTTCGTTGTTTCACAAAGAGCTTTACAGGAAATCTCGACTGACACGTCAGACCAGCGGTTCCCAAATGATGTTAAAACAGAAAAAGGCTTTCGTAATTTTTATCCAACATAAATTTGCATTGTATACTAATTTTAAGTACTATTTACAGTGCATTTACTTAATTAAATTACAACACCATATCTATTAAGTTGTGGTTTAAATATGTTTTTGATGTACACCTGCCAGGTTTGTATTTTTTTTTAATGAGAAGATACAAGATATCACCGTCCTTGGTATTTCTATTACCAAGCAACAAGAAAGCTATCGTAAGTTTTGACATAAAACACCGCCTCGGCACCTCCGGCACGATGTGGTATCGTTATATCAATAGCTACTGTTATTATCGTGTACTAATCAAATATTAATTTTATGGTTTTATAAAGATTTCATAATAATTTCCAACGTATCTGTGACTATGACAGAATAAGATACCTACAATGTCAGGTAAAAATTAAACGCCCGTACCTTTTCCGTATATCCGTTTAATACAGTAATAAGCGAGTCAGCTTTCTTCTTGGAGAGCAACGTATCGTGGGATGTCTGATACCTAATAAGCACCTACAATTTGGTGGTCCGTTTGCAAGTATTATGGCTATAGACATAAAAAATTGAGAACCGCTGTCGATAATAAACAAGGATGTGTTTAAAAACGATAAGAAAGGGTCTGCACTCAAAAGTTGAGTGGTGCATTGTGTGTCGATAGTGGCCCAAACAAAGCTCTGCCAGACGGTTGCCACGAAGCACTTCTAAACACGAGTGGTCAGCATTTTTTGCATCCATCAAGTGGTGTGAAAAGAACGAATACCTTGGCACGCGCACTCGAAGGCTATTGTTGTAAAGAAACACTTATTTCCTCGTATTAAGACCGTTTTGTTCTCTACTTGGAAATGAAATATCCGGCTTGGCCCCGGAGCGTTGAACACAAATAGAGTGATACTGGATAATCGTGCTTATGACGACGCTTACGCAAGATGGTATAAAACGACTTAGAGTAATGTTTCTTACTTTACTGCTTCACTGTAGTATTATATTTATAGTATATTTTACACAAACATATAATTTAATGTCTCACGCAGATACACCCCAATATTTATGTATTTCCTGTGCTATAAATGACCATAAATTCCATTTATATATCCCTTGGTCAGAATCTACTTTTTAATAAACGTGATATACCTCCGAATTATAGTTATATGTAATCAAAATTAAATGATCCTCGCTTCGTCTTAGATGTTGTCTCCATAATGTTATACATCCATACTAATCAAATGTGGGATAAAAATATTTACACTCTTATCAAAACATTATGTAGACGTGTATGTATTAAAGAGATGATAATTAATTTGTAACACGCACGTGACTTACAGCAAAATTAAGGTGTGTGCAAAGCTTAAATATAAACCTCGGTTACATATGTATATGTTACAACGCAATTTAAACTACCTTTAAGCATTCAGTCCACTTATTATACCACCTTCTTTATTAAGGTTTATAAAATAGAGAATAAAATATCTAATTTAACCTTTTTTAGATCTTACCAGAGTATCTACCTACCAAACAAAACATTATTTCTTACTAAAATCATTCTCTGCAAGTCAATGTCAGGGCAAAACAGGAAATAATGAACGATGTATTTTATCTGGGTTCGTATCTTGCATTGTGGCTTCTATTTAATTCATACTCTTTATTAATACCCTTCGTAATAATGTAGATCCATAGACCATTCTTCAGTTAACGCGCTCAGCCGATAGTATTATCTTCGCGGCTTTTTTTCTTTATAACAAAAGAATACTCATTATTACGTTTACACATAATTGTTAAAACTGTTATTACTCACTCAATAAACTTTTTTCTTTCAAGTTTCGTGGAATGAACGAGCGATGTCATGTCGCATTGATGCTTGCACATCGTTCTGCCTTGACACTCACTTTTTATTATTCCAATTATACACCACGCAAACTGCCTTGCACTCCTTTACGAAACAGGAATATTCTCGTAGAGTCTCGTTTACTTCATCTTCGCTTCTTTTACTATGCATTTGTTTATCTTTGAAATTATTATTAATAATAGATTATTGCTTTTGTAGATAAATAATACAGTCCTATTCATTCTAGATAATATATAGGATGTGAAGAAATAAAAACTAATTTAAATAAGACATTCCAAATAAACACCTAAAACGTGACGCTGTGTTTTCTAAATTATTTTCTTTTGTTATTTAAATAGCCGACAAACAAGCAGATGAGCCACCCGATGGTAAGTGGTCACCGTCGCCCTAATGCGTCGTCGGCCAGGGAAGCAAAAGAAAGAAAGGAAGAAAGCACTGGCTTTCAAGCCATTTGTTTCATTATTATACACTAAATACTGCGCTGCGCTGTTATACAAAAAAGCATTGTATAGTGATAACACAGCGTTTTATAGAAAATTTTTCTAACAATCTGTTTTAAATTGTAATCAATAGAGTGCAATAACAATATTATTAATGCAAATAAATACATATGTCCGAATTGTAGAATCAGATCACTAGTGTAGTGCATATTGTTAACAGTTTCATTTTTGTTTGTAGTAATATGCAGGTTTGTATCAGACGTTTGTTATTTTACGTAACCCTAGCGGTCCGTCCCGACATCGTTCGCATTTAACGATTCATCATTATATATATACACTTGATAACCTATATCCACCTAGAATAATACACCTTTCAAACGGTAAAAGAATTCATCAAATAAGTGCCGTGGTTTCGGAGATTGTCCTCCGGCATATACACAACCTCACAAAATTCGCATTCTGTCTTTATAATATTAATATAAATGTATTGCAGTAGTAAGGGTGTGATTTGTTGTATACTAATTGGTATGAATTCTTGTCAATGGTCAGCGATTAAATAATCATATTGTAATCTATCAAACTGCCCTCGCTTCACTTCGGAAAAACTACGGCTTACGCTAAGAAATAGTAGGTACCTACATTATTTTAATTAATATATAACTTTTTTATTTATGAACGGATTGCAATGAAACAAACTTTAAGTATTAAGTGATGCTCACTGCAATACATCAGTGAAAACCAAAACGAAATAGGTGAAGCTGTTTCTGTGGTTAACGCGAACAAACGCACAGACAAACAGACAAAAATTCAAACAACTTATACATTTAAACTAGTGCAATCGCGGAATTTATACATTTTATTATGTCCAAATTCCAACAACTATTGTTTTGTGTTCATTAATAAAGGCCCCTTATACTCTTTTTTCTCATATATCGTTCTTACATATCCAATACATATATTTCTTTACATTTACTTTTCTGAGATATTCTCTACCCTTTAATATTTATTCTATTCAATGTAATGATTTACAAAAGGTTTGTATAATCTTAATCTTAATTAAGTTAATCTTAGCCGTCAAATGATTAACAATCCAGCACATACTTCCTTTGTATTCACTGTCTAGATAAATAAAAGAAATTGTAAACATATCCAAAGTACCTACCTATACCTAAATTATAAAAAAATGTATGCGTCATGAGATGTGTCGTGGAATCGTTTGTCAGTTTGGATATCGTATCGCACAATGTAAAAAATATTTAACATCCTAATACTATACACCTGATTTGGTGTTCGAAACTCTTAAAATACAAGTTTATATCGCGATAAGTGTTAGAGAACTTAACTGTCACGATCTTGATAGTAAATTTATACGCTCACGCGAGTGATACCGCGAAACTATTCTAAAGACAGAAACTTCTCTCATTTATCCTACCCACAAAATTTTTGCACCAACTCATTAACGAAACGAACTACAAACTCATTTGTAATTAAATATAACGCTATGTTAGTCCAACTATATAACGTTCCCATTGATACGATTTCTAACTATAAATTCAAGCTCAAATTACCTTAACTGGAATACCCTTACCTTAAAAAAAAACGTATTTCAAATGAAGTAGGTACTCTTAGTCACGAGAGCTTAATTCTCCTATTAAATCCTCAAATCAAATAACTCGTACACAGATAACCGAATGTAATGTGATTGGCGTTACCTGTTTATTTATCGGTTATTTTGGCGTCGGCCCCGGTTGTTCAAGGCTGTATGGGATACAGTGAGGCTTAAGGTCACACGTGGGTAGCGCCGATTGCGCGTGCCACTACAGATACTGTGAACTTCGGGACAACAGCAACGGCATTAATAAAGACGTATAGGTTTCAAAGTTTGTACCAAAGTTGTTTCGAATATTGTACATGCGATGTGTGTATATTTTGTTATAAATAATATAAGTATACCTTGTTCATTTTCTACAGCTATTCTCTTGTTGCTGGAGCGGGCAAGCTGATCGAGTACGGATTTGTGGAAGGATTATTAAACAACCCGGGATACAGAAGTATTGAAAGGCTTTAGCTTTAGGCTTTTAGCGATTTTAAGTTTTTGTTACTTTTATCTAATGATAATAACTAGTAACTAATGCTTATCCGTGGGCTGACTACACATGTTAGCTGTTATGAATACTAACAACTTAAATATCCACATTTAATACTTTTCAAACCCGATGGGTCTACATAGAACACATTCATAGCATCTGATTGCGTGACTTGATCAAGCGCTCGTGTTTATTTTTTGCTAGTATTCTATCAACATCGTTTAAGTTTAAAAACTTCCTAACCACTCCTTGTAGGTTGTCGTGATAAGAACTGGCGAGATTGACCCGAAATCGACGACCAATGTAGATCCTACACGTAGATACAATTAACGAACAAATTCTTATATACAAACCTCGTTTCAACGATGCTAATTCGACTTCCTTGATGTTTAACATTCCTTTGTTATGATTCAACTGTTGATAACGTATTTTAATTATGTAAATACTCGTACATAATGTAATTCACTACTATCCTGATTTTCTGTTCTATTTGTTGAAATGCATTCGTCTTATTTTCATCGGAAATAACCATTGCTTCTCTAAGTGTGCTCTTCTCTAAGCTTAAGGTTAAACTTATACAACATGATTAATTTCATTTGATCATGTAAGATATACGAATAATGAAGATTATCATCGGATAACAGCGAGGTAGTCAAATCGCACTCCTATCGGTGTGTACTATTTTTCCTACCAAAGAAAATCTTAATTTTTGATTAAGTCAAAAATGTGTTAACTTCCAAAGTCGTTAAAAATTTTATCTCTTAATAATATAGACGCCATTGAACCCAAAGAAATTTTTTAAAGAAAATTTGTGTCAATAAAATATACTGCGCAGTTTTTGAGATATGGAATATTTTCCATTACGGGCTATTTTATTTTAACATCAGAAATAACTTTGTTTTTCGTATTATTATCGACTGTAAGATTTATTACTTAACGTTAACTGAAATTCTTATATCATTTTATCGACTACAAGGCGCTACACTCTCCATAGTCTGATTGGCGCTTTTCCATAGTTATTATTAATACTAATTGTCAGTAATTAAAACTTTAATATAGCGTGTGTAGGGCCAGTAATGATTAGTTCTAATGTTCCTACAAGGCTCGTGGAAATCCAGTCTGTTTTGATAACGAAGGGTGAAAGGCCGGTTAAACGCAGGCTTAATGCTTTCGTGTTACGAATGAGAAACGTTGCAAAGTAAAATTGTGATTAATGTTTTCTTAACCAACGAAGGAAGCTTGATTTCTGTGCTTTTATTTATTAGTCTTTTTAATCGTGTTTCAACATTAAGTATCATTTTATTTAAATTGTAGTGCAAACATTTTATTAAGTAATCCTCCTTTATAACAAACAAGACGATAAGAAACGAAATAAATACCAAAAGATTGTTAAAGCAGTCGTACTGTTATTGGTGCGTATATAGCAGTCCATATTTAGTCTGAACAATTACTTAATTGACATAATTTTATATTTATATTTTTTGAACTTGGTTTTTGCTTTCCTGTATTAAAAATTCAGAAATCATTTAACGATTTAGGTATTCTGCCAATACTCTTAAAGACGTATTTTTTTGCTTCTACTTCTGTTTCGAAAAGGTGGTTTAACATCGAGGAGAAGAAACGGCGAAAGAAACTCCTCAGTACATCTTTTCGAACAACATCTGGTTTCGACACTGTTATTTCGAGGCGTCCTGGTCATTAAAATAGTCATGTATACACCATAATATATTTATCTTTAAGCTGTGCTTTAACGCATCACTATTTACTCAGTAGGTACTCAGTTTATTGAATAGTGTAAAATATTTCCTGTAGTCTTAATAATTCCTTCCGTCTCACTTGTGAATTACGTGTATCCAAGGCAAGAGACATAACTTTTACTATGTTAATGCATTTGCCGTTCTGGACTACACCGCAAATTACTCGTACCGTCAGGTAGTGATCAAGTGTTGATTTATCATAATGATTAAAAAAAAAACTTCAATTTGGTGTATAGTGGTCAGTAACACCATAGCTAAGGCTATCTCAAAACTTGACTTATAATAATAAACTTTATTTCAAGCATCTTTTAAGCCGATGACAATATAATTTTTTTTTTTGTAATAATGACTAAGATTTTGTTATAAACTCGGTAAAAAAAATATTATAATATTTGATTTATCATTGTTATTTTAATTTAGGCAACACACAAAGCATACTTTGAAATAAAATCAAAAATGTATTATCACTGTATTTATGGGTAATAATCGCTTACGGATTTAATATTACAGTTAACTTGAGGCAACACGGCAGGGAACGGCAAGAAAATATGACACATAGAAGGATAGAGCCAATAATTGCTGTAATAACTCGGAGTAATTGTAATTGCTTATATACATAAATACTGACTTTAGGACATTTGGGACGACTGTCTGATTTCAAGAGATGTTGATCTAATATATATATATACATATATATTATAATCATAACATTTTCACAGCATACGATTGAGAAATTATTGCCTTTGTATAGCTTTATGCCTCAATATGACAACCAATGCTGAAAAACATGATTAAGTTATGCCTTTCATTTCGCAAGAAACAGCGTAACAAACATTTAGCAAAATATATTCGTATGTACATCGTAACACAAAAAAGCAATGCGTGTAAAACTATTTGACAGAAATGTGTTTTTCCAATACAATATAGGAGTACGCACGATTTCTAGTAACACTCAACACCAAGTGCACTACTTCCCTGTTTGATACTGTCGTTTTCATAAAAAAGCTATTAACCAAGTTGCAAGTTAATGCACTGTCAAATTGTTTACAAGCACCTGTGAAGCGGAACTTGTCACGTCCCGCGGGAGTAGAAAAGCTACGCGCTACGTGCGCGCAATACACGACACGTGGGAACCGGCGCCTGAAATATATCCATCACACTTTAAATACGTGAATAAACACAAACGCACTCATTTATAACGTCGATCGGTCGATCGGTCGCACGATGGCCAGGATTCGAACCCTGCACGGCGATGTTTCTACTGACAACGAATTACCTCTTAGTTCGGTAAAGGAAAACATCATAGAAAACCGACTTACCTGAGAATTCTTCACAGTAGGTAAAAGAGTATGAAGTTTACCAATCTGCATTTGGTCAACGTGGTCGACTAAGACCTTATACCTACACTTTTATACATCCAAAAAAATAATTAATGACTCTGCCTGCTTATCTGTCACATACACATGTCAGAGGCAGCGATGCCACGGTGATTCATTTAGTGTTACGCATGTCCATGGGCGATAAAGAAAACAATTCGAAGTAGGACCATTAATGAAACAGAATCCTATCCCACGTGAATCTAAACCGGCCTAGATCTGTTTGTTGTCGTCTGAGCTGTAGTACATTTATATGTAAGCAGCTATACTTTATCATTACTTTTCATCAGTTATAGTAAATATATAGCTATATAATAATTCAAATAATAATTGACCATTGATCGTTGTCTCTTAGAATACTGAGTGTCACAAGGTGTCCGTTATACTTCTATATTAACTGTATTCGAAATGCCCTCAAATTGTTTGCACATCTTGTGTCTTTAAAAGCATTAGGAACATACTTTCTATTTCCTTTTCATTATGAAAAATGCACAGCACAGGAGCAATCACATATGTAGTTCAGTTAACATTTAACTTACTTAACATTAAACTAAACCCTAAGTACGTACCATCGAAGTCGTTGCAATTTTTTTTTGTTCAAATCTATTAAAAATAACCTATCAACTCTCTATTTCCTTTTTAACCTCCACTACAAACACTCTATCGACTATTGAAAAATGGAAGCTAAACGCGAAGCGGAACCTACGGACCGTACGGCGTGGGAAAATTGTAAATCACTCGCGTTGGCCGTAAACATCGCGTTGAATATGTAGTGAACGCTTTTTGTAAAGAATTGTCAGTGTTGTCACGTATCGTACGGCCACGGGCAGAATGCGTGGAGCATTGATTTCAACCACATTTTTTTTGCGTGATAGATTTTTGTGACCTTACATTTGAGTGGAATAGATCGAGTTGACTACCCAACGAAAAAGTATTTTGTTAATTAAATTGTTGTGTAAGGGTTTTTAGTAGGTTTTTTTGATTGACAGAATAGGTTTAACACAAACTTAGACATCTGATTAACAACTTCTTTCAATAATCACAGAGGTAATCGAAATAGAGGTTATGTAAATAACACGAAAACATTGAGTTTAACAAGAGTATAGGTAGAGTTAACTAATTATAGAAGGGATCTATCATTTTGAAAAAAATATTTAATGTATTTGTGTAATCAATACTTTTAAGAAAATATAGTACCTAATAGGGATACCGTATTCTTCTGGATGAGCGAATTAGTTAATATCCCGTAGTTACAACATACGATTCAGAAAAGAAAAAGTTGGTAGAGAAGTTCACACGTGATGAATTTTAATAGGTTGAATTCTGAAGCTCTGACACTGCCATATCTGTCGCTGCCATATCTGTCGCTGCCCTGAAGTTAGGTTTTTAGTTCTATATGAGAGATAAAACACATACCAACAGATGATACGTAAAGTCTTAAGAATATCCGTCAAAATTAAAAAATATATATATGACGGTCAAGATTAAATAGCCATTTTTTTTAAAAGTGCGCTTTAACATCCAGCATTGTATCATCGCATTAGCAACACCTGTAGTAAAATGTTTGTACAATGCGCCTGAGTAGGCCGCTTTGCCTTGGAGCATCTAATTAAGGTGGTTACCAGTTCAGCTTATTATTCTGTTATCATCTGGAGTGATACCTATGAACTTCTAGTAGTTTCTATGTTAAAGTTTAAATGTGAGAGATATTGTAGCAATCGTTGCCTATATGAGTTTAACTACGATAACTCATTTCATCTCAGATCTCAAGAGTACCGCAGTATTTCCGTAATCACCTTCAATTAAGATTATATCTATTGTTAAGTGTAAAAGGTTGTATGTATTTAATTTGTAGTTAAATTGCAATTGTCTATAAAGTTACTTAAGCTCTAATGGAGTGTATTAATCATATTTTCATCGAACTTTGTACTGTCATCCACCTATATCTCAATAATATACTATATCTAGTCAATCTGAACAGTGATTGATCTATCGCGACACGAATACGCAGGCGCAAATGACAGCGATGCGGTGACACGCGGATGTCCTCGGGAACTAAGTGCATAACTCCGTTAATAACAGATGGAGATATAGGACGCAACGGTCTACGCTTTATTCATACACACATCTCTATAAAACACCATAGAAAGTATTTTTTTATAACACGGCCGATTGTGACGTGTTAAAGCACAGCTTGTTGGTAAAAAATGACAAAGACGCCTGGAAATAATAGAGCTACAACCGATTCAACCCCGGTTAAAACTTACTTTGTAATTGTCATATGTTCATTTAAAAGATGTGTTTCTTGGGGTCCTTTTGGAGTGGACTGTATTTTGGAATTTGTAGATTGAAACTAGACTCGGTAGATGACGCTGCTTTATTAGAAGACGTAGGCGCACACTATTTTACAAATCAAAAAAGGGGGAAATAAATGTTGCCAGCTAGAATACAACGTATAAAATTTGTTGGGTTGCCAACAATGTTGAGAATTTATTTTGGCCCTTTCTTCTGCTCAATGTTAGAGTAATTTATCGAAACGCTAGAAGAACCAAAAAAAAAATTTTACGCAGAACCAAAATAAATGACGATCTCGTAACAAACTTATTAAATCATGTTAGTCGTATTTCCGTTTTGGTGTACATGGAAATTGAAACTGTCGAGTTACACGTATGTACTTATACGCACTAGATGTACTTGGACTGTCATGGTCTGAAACACAACATACCTACCCACATACCAACACAGTATTGTGTGGAATGAAAGTAAACTTACGGTGTTCTGGTTTTTTTACAAATGTGTTGCTACTATTGAGGACTAAAATGGAATTCCTCATTTATAAGTCACCGACGACGTCGCAATTGACATAAAATTACGCTAACGTGGCATGTTGTGACGCGTACCTAATTATCATATGAGTTTTATACAAAAAAAATTCACACACCCCCCGCACCACGATATCATAAACACCCTTGATCCGAGAACAAACTACTAACTACTTACTAACTGACTACAAACTATGTAATTGATATGGTTGCAGATAAATTATTATGGTACATTGCGCCCTGTTAGCTTGCTCCGTGTCGCGAACTGGGTGC
>PDGT01000050.1:687549-825585 GCA_003671415.1 Megathymus violae | reverse complement strand
TATTGCTCCAAGGGATGGTGGGCCTTTGCCGCATTAAACAGTTTAAGAGAACATACTAGTGTACATAAAAGACCATTTTACTACTAAAATCTCTAACTCTGCAACTCGAGTGGATCAACTGTACCGGTATTCTGATGGTGTTAACAGATGGAATTGAGAGAGTATAGATATCCCCTTCACAGCGCTATTGTCCGATAACATTAGCGTCTTACTTTCGGGCTCGGAATTCACGCCTTATATACATAAGTATGAACACATCGGAGGAATACGCTATCTCATGTCCGATGCAAATTAATGGCAGTGTTAGAAGTTCATATGTCGCTCATAGGAAGAAAGCCTTAGTTGCCAACAGTGAATTTTATGCCTGAACTGTTTGCATATCGTGACATTAAAAACATAAAAATAGCTGAATCAAGAATTTTGTTTACATCGAGGCATGTGTGACGTCATCGTATGATGTATGGAAATATCTCACTTCATATTCGTAACTTCAAACCATTAATGGCTGAGTGCACGGTACGGATCTCGTAATTGAGGCGGAGGAGGTCTTGAATGGAGATACTCCACTCTGCTCCTGCAGTGCGGACCGGGGAAGAGGTTGGTGGTTGATGTCCGGTCGTTGGAATTTCTAATGACTTAACAAACACAAAGCAACTTAACAAATTTGATCTAGGTACACTAAAAATCCACGAAAGCTCTCAAGTTTTTTCCCTCTAGCGGTTAAACATGAAACCGCTAAACGATGTTGCTTTACGTACGATTGAAACAAACTCAGGTGAGGAACGCTTCACGTAAAAACTTTCACATAAATTTCATGTTTCTCATTTAAATAAAAACGATAAATTCGTCGCGCGTTGTTTGGTTAGGTATATAAATAAGCGTTGCATTCTGTAATGACTTTATACTAGGTGGACTGCACGCCCGTTCGCTAGATCCAGTTTGTCAGTATCATAAAACTTAATTGACATATCGTAGCGTAGTTACTTTCTATGTAGTCAATTGCTTAAGTCATTTAAATAATCAGTGGAGATTTTGTTCAGATCGGCAGATACATACCTACTTGGCAATAAACTTATCTTTATATAGTTTACTAGTTGGCCTAATAGATTTGCAGTGAATATATAAATATAAATCATATAGGTTTATAAATATAAATTTTATCTGTGACGGATACTCACGATTTTTGTACTTTAGGTATGTATATTGATATTAAGACCTAATTATATGGGCCGTGGTCAGGACCAGAATGTAAAGCCTAAAATGTATTTCACATTTTTCTCTGTTACCATAACTGACTTGGCTTGACTGACCATAAAATCTATGTAGGTATATGTCAGTATGCACACAAATACATAAAATCCTTATACGTAATGATAAGTTGCTGTCATTGTACTGTGATTCGATATGCAACAAGAGAGTTTCCGGTCTTCGAATAAAATTAATTAAAAGTAATAAGGCCACGGAGTGTTGCTTAAGGAACTCATACACTATCCGAATCTTTAAGCAAAAAAAAATTAGGTATTACAATAATTACATCTCCTAAGAACATTGTAATAGGATCAATACGTTTAACTAATGTCCAGGTATCCGAAATGTTTATATTGGGTATAGTAGTTACGTCAGTTTTCAATATATTGTGTCTAATATTTGTAATCTAATTTAAATTAAGAAGTGAAAAAAGTGAAATATATTTAATTTAAAAACTATCATGCTTAAAAAGTTTTTTTCCAAGTGTAGAGAAGTATCAATGAATAATAAGTAATCAACCAATCAACGAGTAAGTCTGAAATTAGTCACACAATGACTCTGCAAATATCGATCACTTGCGGATTAATAATTACTTTGACTACCGACTATTAAAGACCGATACCAAAGCGGTGATAGCCCAACGATTTGTATCAATCCTATGTTAGCGACCAAGTGAACAACGCGGGTGCAGTCAAAAGTTGATTCTAAAACTGTCATTGAAAAAAAAAAAGAGCCCTTGCGTACATCTATATTCTCCGTCAAGAGAGTGAATAGGCTTTTAAATTAATATTAATATACTTAGCAACAATCCACTCATGAAGGTGTCAGTGATATGTTGATTTTGTGTGTAACGGTGTCGTCTTACAACATATCGGCAACAGTAATTAAGGGTTCATGTGAAAGTTGAGTAAGCAACGTTTTACTTTGTTGCAATAACGAACGGGATCGTTGCCTGCAAGGTTCGCATTCCTGTAAGTAGTTTATTAAACATAAGTAATTCACCCTTGGAGTACCTAATGAAACATAAATTGAATCAATAGGACACTTTGACAAACGATATTTCGCTCACAAATGGTATCTATGCAAGAAATAATTATTACCTCTTGCATTTAAACCTTCCTCTGGAATCTTTCTCTCTAACACGAAAATCCGAGTGTAACTGTTTTATATTATCACGTTTAAGCAGACAGATAGACAAGAGACTATTTTAATATTACATAGTAATCGGTAAGCACAGTTAGTTAAAATCGACTGAAGGTACTTTATAGAATCGGAGACTACATCAGTTGTGGCTTGCGTTTAAGACTTTGCGAAGCGTTGGTTCTATCCAAGCTTAATTACGCTGATACTGTCATTGGTCCCAGGCTTTTGATGCGCTCTCAAAATCTAATACAGAGGGTACAAAATGCATGCGCAAGGTACTGTTTTAATATACCGCCGCGAACGCACGTTACGCCATATATAAACGACGCAAACTTGCTGAAGATGAAATACCGCAGACAGCTCCATCTCGCGTCTTTGTTGTTTGGTATTATTAAGCATAAATGTCCGTCATATCTTTATTATAAATTGGAATTCGTGGAAAATGACTACATTACACGTAATACTAGAGCTCGCTCATATATTCTTAGTCAACAGTCCCTAAAGCATTGTTCTGCGGCTTTTCGAGGAAGCTTTAGGTATAATTCGAGCAAATGCTGGAACAGTATTCCACCTCCTTTGCGCAGTCTGAATAGTGTAAGATCGTTCAAACAAAAATTCAAATTACATCTCTTAAACCTACAAAAGCAAAATACACTAACATTCAAAACAACAAACGAAGAATAACACATACCTACAACATACACACGCACACATGCACACTCAGCCGTACACACATAGACACACACTACATACAAAAACACGCATAAACACACACACTCACATCAATTATATGACATTTGATAATAAGGATACTTAAGGCTCTCCCCTCAAATCTATATATATATATATATATTTTTTTACCCTAGCACCCTCTTTGCTTCATTTTAAATGTGATTTTGATACCTTTTGTTATTCTGTTATAGTTTTAAGTAGTTCTAATCAATTATTTACAGTCTAGCCCAATTTTGCCACCACCCGAATTATGCGTCACAGACGGATGCACTGAAAATCAGCGTTGTGGATTAAGCACCGCCGCAGCATAGCTGAGTGCATTCGTTTTTCGCATAAGACAGCATCTCGTTCTTTATAGTTGTTCTTTTAATTTTCTTTCTTTATATTGTTAGCATTTTTTTTTTTGTGATTCGCTGTTTTATGTGAAATAAACGTTTTTCTTTTCTTTTCTTTTCTTTTCAAAATTATTAATTCGTGTTAATATATTATAGAGACATCGGTCAAGTTTTCTGATAAGTTTTCGTCCTGTAGGTATACTTGGATCACATGAAACACACTAAAATTATAATCACTCAAACATCTCTTAAATCAGAATGTGTGTGTCGCGATGTTTGATTCTCGATCGGTAATTGTGATCTTAACAGTCCTTTAAAAAAGGAGACAATACTTATTATAATAAATATTTTTTTCATATCCATATTTATTGAGTTAGTTAGGCTTACTACCATTTGGACTGAATGCTCGTTTGTTTCTTACATAACAATAAAAACTAATGAATAAACAATTAACATAAAAGCAATTGTTGTAAACGAACCGTGCTAAGAAAATTGATTATAAATATACAAAGACCTCAATGACGTTAAATTTTCGTAAAAAGAAAAAATATTACGTTGTGCTTCATAGGTACAAACTGTATGTAAATCTATGCCAATAAATATTTTTCCTAAGCCTATGCCCAAATTTAACACAAATAATTATAAACCATTCAAATTTTACCGACATAGATAGGTAGATTTTTCATTATTACAATCCTCAAATGTCCCTAATGGACTCGATTCTCTTCTCCCAAGGTGAGGGGTATAGGCAAGTCCATCACGCTGCTAAATGCAAATTCGTTTATTTCACACACCTTCGAGAACATCATTCAGAGGTCAGGTATGCAAATTTAATTAAGTCATTTTCCTCCACGAAGTGACGTTCATGATTAATTAATATACAGTACCTGCGCATGTTAATTGAAAAATTAGACGTGCTTCTTGAGACATTCTAATCACTAGGCGATCACATCCTTATATTTAAGTTTACCTAGAAGCTATCCAGAAGCAAAATTTAATATGCTATCCGTAGCTACTGTAACCCTTATTGTATTATACAATATACTTATTAGAATAATACTTCCAGTCACATTGAGCCAACAGTTCAATCCGTCGTCTTTTACTCCCAACTGTTCACAACATCCAAATTTTGTTTTTACGCTCACCATAAATGTGCGTGCCTAATTTTCTTTTATAATACTACAACTACCTATAAAGACTCATAAAATACCGCTGAACATAAACTATGACTAAAACTTTCGAAGAAACTTCTGTTTGTTCGCCGCTTAGAAAATTTATTAGTTTTACGGTATCTATTTATGTGCTTTTGAATTCGCAATTTATAATTTGTTACGATATTCATAACAAACATTTATCCGTCACATAATTTCGGTCGGCAGGCCGGCAGGGTGAGTACTCGCTGCGTTGTAGGGTCATCTGAATAACCTCACAACGGAGGTTAGTCAATGGCCGGGCCGTCCAGTGTTGTGTAAACTCGTAATTTTCAACAAAAAGTTTCTTCGATCTGTTTGTTAAACATGAACCCAGTCTCTGAGCCGCGAGCATCTCTGGCCGGACGTGACGAATTGAACCGGATGCCCGGCCGTGACCGGAAGGCCCCCTTTCATCTCGAAATGGCCACGACGAATCCGTTTAGAGGCAAGGAATTTTTCTACGCGGCTGGTCACTAAGTATTTTGTCAAGCCGGTATGACTTCACGAGCGAACTTTTTCGGGGCGAACGGAGTGGCTTTTTTTTTTACTTTTTTCTGTATGCTGGTCAAAAAACGGCCACGAGCCGCGGATCGGGTCGGTTGTTGAACGATGCACAAAAACGACTTCGTTAATCGCAATTATTATATTCTAGTTTTAATATGTATGTACCTATCGTGTAACTATAGTAATAGTAACGTATAAAGACACCATTCGTATGATTTGCACACTCGTATGTATAAATGTAATCAATCAAAACTTTTAATTTAATTTTAACCAACTTGTAAATATCGAAATTATTTGAAATTTTGCAGACATTTACATATGTCGACTAATGCAACAGATTTAACAGTGATAGGTGAGTGAGATTAGGGACGTCGGATTTGAATCCGGTATGAACTTCTAATTTTTCAAAATTTAGTGGGCAGTAGAAATTAATTATTACTGTTTGGGTGAAAGAAAACTAACCATATCAAAGGTGTGTGAAAGCTGCGAATATGTGTTTTCAATTTGTTCAGCCTATTAGTCTATGGCTTTAAATCGTCTCACTGTGAGAGAAGACTGGAACCCAGGAGTGGAACTAATATAAGTTGTGTGGATCTCAACAAATAACGCCTACACATGTTGTTATCAATAATAAATTCGTGTCGTTGTGAAGCGTGTCGCGCTTTTAAGCGACTTTAAAAAAAGAAGGAGGTTCCACGTTCTTGTGTATATAGTCTCCTTAAAAACATAGTAAATTTTATTTGAATCCATGTTATGATTTGCTCGATGGTAAACCTCAAAGGACACTTGGAATTTTCTATGTACCCGTTTGTTGTATTTACATATGTACAACCTGCTTTACGCGATACATATACAGTTTTATTATCACGTACTTTCAAGCACGTATTTTTAATCATTTACTAACTGTTATTATACTATCGTATCTAACAGTAAGAGCGCTCAGCTATGGTTTATGTATGTTTTTAACATGGCTTTCTTGATCAACATGAAAATAATTTTTAGAATACTTTTTACTGGCCACGTTGCTCATATAGCAAACAAATTACTTTCAATTTCAATCAGCCAGAACTTCCGTGAGACGAATTGCCTGGCTGTGAAATTAAAAAAAAATGTGATTCGTTTTATTTACGGTATGTTTGAAGTAATTACTTCACTTAATGCAGTCGACAAACACAGAATCGATGATAAGTTTATCGAACATAATTCCCAATACTGAACCGTTCCTATCCGATTTGTTTACAGCGCTCGACGAACCAATTACGTGTCATTGTTAGTTACGGTGCTAACCTAATAATCAAACCTATTTCTGATCTGACGTGAGTATGGGGTTCGTTTACCCTCAGCTTAGCTAGGCATGGTTACGGGAATCGTAAATATAAATATGGTTGCTATGTGGTTTCAACCCAATAGTTGCTGAATGCCAAGTCATGGATCTCATTGAAATTGAGGAGATTCAAAGCATACTCCCCCACTGTGCTCCAGTGCGAATAAATGTAGAAATAAACAATGGCCACGATCAACCTGTAATCTGGAAGCTCTTACGTCACAATAATCAACGGCAAGACCTCACAACCTCTATCTAACGAAAACGAATGGCCACTCCAAGTTATGTCCTTCGAAAGTGTTTGTTAATTGATTAAACGCTAGGTTTAACCGTCCAATTTCCAGCACACGAGCAGATGGAGGATTACGTATTACAATTTTTTTTAAAGGAACGAGATTAATTATTATCTAAGAATCTATAACCAGCTTTGAATAAACTTACAGTCCTATGTGAGTAAGTAGTTGGGTTGGATCTGAGATGAAATGCCTAATCAATAGGTATATTATATCGCCGAACCAAATACCCTCTTGACTTCTGTTTTTTGTACCACTGCGTCATCTACTAGTTATAATTACAATAAGTTTAAATAATTTGATTTATTTTTTATTTTCCAGGTAAGTTGTACGCGGAGCTGGGTCGCCGCGGCGGACGTGTGGTGGGCAGCGACCTCCTGAGTGGGTCCTCATCGTTCCGCGTACGCGCCATGATGCCGGTGGCCGAGAGCTTCAAGTTCGCGCTGGAACTCCGCACGCACACCTCAGGTTTGGCGGCACCGCAGTTGATGTTCAGTCATTGGGAGGTCAGTTGATTGCAAACTTGAAGTGAATTCGAAAGTTAGTCATAATTAAGCAAGATTAGAAACAAAATACGGAGAAACAGTGTAAAATTCTAAAATCAGATATGTACATGATAATATTGATTCTGCTCCTACTGAAGTTAACATCCCTTTGAGTCAGCAAACAACAAAGAATGGATTTTGCCATCTTTGAAGATCAATTTATCATTACCGTTTTCACTTCTAAATTCCAAAACACTTATTCTTATTAAAAGTATGTAAAACATTTTTTTTACTTTTGCTACAGGCTTAAAAATATATTTTATCAAAATCAAGGAGAAACAGCAGATGAATCTGACACCAGGTCTTAACGCCACGAGTATAATCCGAACTCAAATTTTTCTTCGATTGGTACTATGCAATTTGATTGCCCGTCACAGTTCACACAACTATTACCTCTCTGCAAAGTCACGTGGACAGTTCTATATCTAGAAAAAAATGTTCTGAACGCCATAGGGTGCGATGACGTTATAATAAAGGAACATGGCAATTTAAGAGTGGGACCCTAATAAAAAGTATTAAAATTTCGCGATACAGGAACGTGGTACGTTTACTAGTACATTAGAGCATGTTAGCGAGTTAAAAGCGTACGACTCACTATTCGATAATGGCATTGTATTAATTTTATTATTTTGAGCCTCGGCAAAGATGTCAGTCTGGTGCGATTGACCTCCTTCTGTCTCGTTGGCCCAGCGGTAATATTTCACATCCGATAAAAATTCCTAAACAACAATAACAATACACCAAATAATACTCTAATTATACATATCGGAAGCCCACCTCCGTTTTGTTTATTACCTGTGATGCAGAAAGCCTATCTGTAATGTGTAATTGAATCATATATTGTTTTTAAAATAACATACTTTCATACAAATAAGTTGGCATCTAGAAAACATTTAAAACTTTTTCACCAATGTGAAAGTGAGTGATATAAGTCATCGATTGTCGTTTTTGTCATCTTTATACACTTTGAAATTTTCGAATTTCGTTGTCAAATGATATGTTTTCTACATCACTTGATCCGCAGTTTAATTGTTATTACTTATAATAAGTCAGTATCCTAATAAAATAAAATAAAATGTTTCATGATTGACCGATAGAGATTATTGTTGTCGATCGAATAAATAAGCCTGCGTGTAAATAAGGTCACAAGGTTATCGTAGGAAAAGATAAAGAAAAGAGTAAACCGGAACCTGTCGCTATACATAAATACCCGTGCTATAGAGTTGTTACCATGTGAACCAGATTAAACTGAAAGTATATTATTATAAGTATATTACTTCAGAGGAGATTGAATGTTCACAATAGTTTTCTAAAATCTAGTCACGGGTAGATGCAATTGCTTTTATAAAGTGCTAGGCGTTTGGACACAAGTTTACTTCGTCATTTTATTCCAACTTGAGCCCCAACGAACTGTCCGCTAACATTGCCAAACATCCACATCAAAATCTTACAAACGATAACTTGCTAGTATCCATTACGAGTGTAGCAGTAAGTAAATTATTTTAAACGTACGTTATAAGTTAGTAGGATCATTCCACCGTGACATAAAAATTGAATATATCGAATGCGGTCGTTGCCGGGATGTTTGACCAGTAATGGCAAAATTTCCTAAGCGCTTCTGTGTTTCGGAAGTCACATTCGTCCGTCGATCCTAGTTGTTATGTCGTCGGAGGGCTTTAGAACAAGAACTTTAGATACTCGAATCTGCTATTTTAACTTATCAATACGCACTGGTGCCGCGCGGTGGTGAAAACACTTTTCTGTTATATAATTTTATTGATGGAGAGTCGATAATAGGAATAAATGCATTTCTTTCTTTGCTCCCTCCTTTGCCTTCAATGCACCATTGATGACTTTGGTAGTACAGATGTTAAGGGAAAGCTGTGACTATTTTTCATCCCGAGCCATATGACTTTTTTTCATCTTAACAAAGAAGTACAATAATTGCTTAACAAGACTGATAAACTGCATAACAGTTTTTCAGCAGTCGTCCTCGTGGAATACAGAAATTACGTAGTAACATATCTTATTATTTATATACAACGCTTATTTAATTAAATTAATGTATGTTCCGTTTTAATTTTTATTTTTTATTTTTTCGGTTATTAAAATGAAAAATTAGTCCATTATTGACGTACACAAATAAAAAAAAAGTTTGCGATCACTATGAAAAACAGATATATTTTTATAATTGTAACTTTATCAAGAAAAAGTGTTTATAGAATATGTTTTTTAACTAAAAATACAGTTTATGAAATTAGAAAAAAAAACCCTTTAATAATTTTTTGGTAATAAAAATTAGCTTACTCAAATCTAATGCGAATGTGAAGAAAATTTGATTGAAAGAAAAAGAGGATTATACAAAAAATATACTATATTTATTTGAAATGGTTTTTATTTAGTATAATATCACTCCTCCTCTGGCTCGAAGACATGCGGAAATCCTTCTGGGCATGCTGAGGATCAAGTTATCCGGCATTTCTTGCGGTAACCTGTCCCATTCTTGAACAACGGCTTCCCTGATCTCTGGCACGGTCTGAAGAAGTGGCTAACGGTTCCAAACAGCTCACTTAGCTTTAGCATGCATGCTCGATTGGATTTAAGTCAGGCGAGCCGGTAGGCCAGTCTAATATTGTGATGTTGTATTCACAGAGAGCAGCATTAACTCGTTGAGCTCGATGTGCGGGGGCATTATCGTCGACCAATACAAATTGGTGCCGATGGTTTATTCTAAATGGTCTAACGATTCCATCAATAGCGACTGTTTTGTACATAACTGCAGTCATGTTGCCTTGATACGGGATCAAAGGTGTTCTAGCTCCAATCATTATTCCAGCCCAAAAGGACACCGATTTTCCACCTTGCTGAACAGTTCCAGTGGCAGTTCTTTACCTCTCCGAGTCTCCAGGTCTTCTCCAGACGCGAACACGTCGGTTATCCGGATGAGTACTGATTCGTGATTGGTCAACAAAGAGGCAATTATGCCAAATATTTTCATTTTCATCTTCTTCAATTTGGCGGAGTCTAGCCCATTGCAATCTGTGTCGCTGTCGTTGCCGTGAGTTCAGAGGTGCTCTCCAGGACCTCCTCGCTCGTAAACCAACCTGGTGTAAACAATTCCGAATCGTCTGAGTGCTAACTTCACATCCAGTTGCAGCCCGCAACTCTGCCTTTATTTTGGTAGCGTGATTGTTGGGGCACGGGCAGTCAACAGTTTGATATAGCGCTTCTGGGCAGCAGTCAGCACAGTTGGACGACCACTGCGAGGTCGGTCAGCTATATTACCCATGTCGTGGTACCTCTGCAACGTGGTCACGACACAGGATTGGGATACGGAGACTCTGCGTGCTATTTCTCTCGTAGAATATCCTTCTTCTCTCAAAGTTATAATTCTTACTCGTAAACCTTCTGATAATCCTTTTGGCATTTTTTTTCAAGCTAGATATCCTCCGAAAATATCGAAAAAACCGCTTGAATCGACTTGTATCAGATTACTGAATGATGCTCTACCACGACTGAACCTTCTTTTATATTGGAAAACAATTGAAATTTTAGAATCTTTCATGTTCAAATTATGTATTTTTAGATAGAGAACAAAAAAGAAAAATAAATCATGTTGTATTTTATCATGCTAAGAAAAGGTTTCAATTTTTCGAACCGATCGCAAACTTTTTTGATGTGTGTATAACGTAATACTCTTTCCAGGTAATCGACATCGATCCATTCTGGCAGCCGCGCACAGAGGAGGAATATCTTCACTGGGGGGAAAAGTGGGACGGAGTGAACCGCGCCAAAGTCTACATGGACTCGGTGCGGGCCCGGAAGGGCCTGGCGACTGACAAGCAGCTCGTGCAACATGCCGAGAAACAGAGGACACTCTCTAGGAAGAAATAATAGATAATATTTTCGTCAATCTTTAATAATTTTTATTATGGTGAGGAGAATGAAATATTAGTATAAATCTTATTGATGTTCCACATCGAGAAGTTATTTTTATTATTAAAATTGAGGACTTCTAAGAGTTATTTTTTTACAAATGAGTCGTGTCAGCTTAAGATATATTAATTAGAACTACAATTTTGAATTTCAATAAACGAAGATATATACACATTTGTACCCATGAAATTAAGTCGCTTTAAATCTATAACTTATAAAGATAAGTCAAGACAAACTCGTCCCAAAAAAAACAAGCCGTTCGTTAACCAGCAGTAACATATGGTAGCTCTAAGATCAAATGGAATAGAATTTGTCCTTTTGGAGGGTGGACATTTGAATCAAAAGTATTACAGTAAATAGTACTTTTATATACATAGTAGTAAAGTACGTGTACACAAAACGTTCAAGAATCCAGTTAAACATAGGTCACACTAAAAGTTTCCGGAATTGGCCATTTACATAAACAATATTAAAAAGTTATTACTACATTTAAAAATGGAACTCTTTAGCCGTAGAATACAAGTTGTTTCATCAGATTGTCAATTGTTTTCAGTGTGGCGTCATTATAAAAATTGCGTGATTACAATAAAATGGATTTAACTCGAGAAAATTTTCGTTGCATGATTTTTTACGATTTTAAGTGTAATTTGACAGCACAATAGAGCCTCGTTCGACTTCAGTTTGCTTTTGGCGAAGAAGCACCATGCAAGACAACTATTTATAGGTGATTTGCAGAATTCAAACGCGGTCGTGTCAATTTCCATGACGAAATTCGTGAAGGTCGCCCGTGCACCGATGTGAACCACAAAAACATTGATGCTGTGGGCCGCGAAACAGACAGGCATGTGACATGAGATTCGGACATCTTTGGACAAATGAATGAGTCAAATACAGTCAATCCTACACAAACATTTGGGTGTGAGAAAGCTGTTCTCGATGGATCCCACACAATTTGACTGATGCTCAAAAAACGGACCGCATCACTTGGTGCCATGCTATGCTTGCTATTGACAACTGTTGCTTTAGGACATCGTCGTACCGTGAATAGTAACTGGTACACGACCATTTGTTTACCGGAAATTATTGGCAAACTCCGTGAAAATAACGGTAAGCGCCGTATCATCTTGCACCACGATAATGCAAGTTCCCACACGGCCAGACAGACAAATGAGTTTTTGAAGGCGAAAAACGTACAACTTATGAGTCATCCAGCATACAATACTGTCCTGACCTGGCACCGTGAGACTTTTTACTGTTCCCAAAAATCAAGATCCGATTACGCGATCAACGGTTTTCATCACCAGAAGAGGTTGTCGAAGAGTGAAAAACATGAATCTGACGTCACCACGGAGTTGCACAATTGTTTTCAAAATTGGTTCAATCGTACGAAAAAATTCATTGACGCAAGGGGAGAATATTTTAAGAAACAATACATTCATTTTTGACCAAGTTACCTAATAGTATTTTTTTATTACTGAATCCGGAAACTTTTAGTGAGCCCCACGTATTAAATATTGCTTGTAACTAACAAGGGTTACTTGTAAACATTGAAATATATATTTTTTATATTTTAATTAATATATTTTTTGTTAACATTGTAATGTATTAACTTGAGACACGATGATAAGAAATTTTTACCGGTATTTATTGTCAATAAATTCATCAATCATTGCATTTTTTACACTATAAAATGGTTGTATTAATATTTGTAGCATTTTATGTTAATTTTGTCCTATGTTCTTGCTAAAATTACTTATCTATATACTATATACTATATAAAATTACTTGTATTTTATAAATAATAACGCGGTATGTACTTTTTATGAACGATTAATTATATTCTGTAGCTACTAAACATAAACGGCTAGATTTTCATACTAATTTGTACGTACAGGTAATGAATGTTTTAATAAAATTGTTCATAGAAAAAAAAAAAAAAAAATTTCGACTCGCCCATTTCCTCCTTATTCTAAACGGTCCCGAAATAGTAGAACTTTAAATGTACCCAATAAAAGCCAATACAGTCATTGACCCTTCAATTCCTTCCTTGTCTCGCTGACTACCAACAACACGGTCCAGAAGTGTCCAGTTATCACCTACCAAGCCAATTAGCATGTGGAGTAACAAGAAAGTACTGCGAATCTCTTGTCATTTAAGATTTTCTTTGTTGTACACCTTCGGTCAATCTTATAGTAATCAGAAAAAAAACTACATTTTATAAATTTCACGCAACCATGGTTATATGTTGTAAATAAGAATGACAATAAAAAAGCACTAAATCAAAACAAATAACCCGTGCATCTGTATGTATGAAGAACTACATAAATATGAAAAAAAAATTAATAACATGAAAATATTGAAAGAAAAATCAAGTGATAAAAGGTTTTAAATAAAACAAACATATTCAATAATGTCCGCTATCTATTATTTACATTAAATAACAATTAAAACATTCAACCGTATATACATAAATGACCATAACAAAAGAAATGCTTAACAATTGCGACTTAACACAATCACCTGAAGGAAATTTTATATACATTTCACAATAGTGATAAAAATATACGTGACAAATTCAGTTTGCTCACAGCGACTGATTGATAATACACAATAGACAGCCGGATTGCTGTGTCACAGAATTAACAAAAATAAAAAAGAAGTAAATATGCGACATTCAAAATATGTAGGTTACGTTTAGAATTCATTAAGCATTTTTATAAATAAACTGGTAAGTCGTAATCTGGTTGTCTTTGCTTACAGTAAAATTAAAATTAAATAAAATTATTTTTAACAAAAATAAATATATGTATTATAACGACTTGACCATCACTCACTAGGCAGTAAGGTAAACCCAAATATTATATTGTTAAATCCACCTTGTAGTGCATTAGATGGTTTTATTTTTACAACCCATATGGGAATATCAATGGCAGACTTCACACACCTTCGAGAACGAGTGCAATTCCCACCAAAATTAAGTAACACCTTAACCGACTTGATGTTTTTATAAAGTATTAACGTAACAAAATCAAGCATGATTTGAACTGTATTAAAATTAGTAACGTGTTATAATGTAATCTACCAAAGTCAATTATTTCATTAGCGTGAATGTCATAATCAATGTCAGTTGAAGCTAATCCTGACCACGCAGTGCGTGAACGGTGTAAAAAATGCACAATTCTGATATAAACTATTGTACAAACATTACTATGACTTCTATCAAATTTTATATATCAACTAGTCTAGCACATCGTCTTTGGCAAGTCATCAATTCCAAGTCGTGTCACAGTCACATTCACGAGCAGCAACCATGTCAAAACACGACGATCCGTCTGCGACTACTACAACTTCTCAACATTTTCTAAGTTTCAAATTAGCAGGAATTGTCTTACGACGTTGTTGTAATAGACGTGTTCGGTACCCGATCCGAAATAACCCAAAATTTTACGTGCAGAACCCCCGATCGCTCATTTTGATCGCAGCATTCATGGATGCATAAATCCCGTGCCGTGTTTGAACAAACGTTAACAATATAATTGATCAAAGTACAAAAAAATAACTTAGATTTAATTTCGTTTTATTAGAATAACCACAGAAATAAGATAATGAATTAAAACTAAAAATCAGGTAACTCTCTATCTAGAGGCAACTGCAGTTCAAACGTAGCCTACGTCAGGCATCCTAAAAACAGCCTACTGTATTGATTATTCTAGACAAGGATAAGTCGCAAAACTCGATGTATAAAATGCAGTAAAAGTGAATAACCATTTGGCACCAATGGTAACACCACAATAAAGAAGCAATAAATAGGAAATAAACAGTACTTTAAAGGCTCCTGTACCCATTTTTTTATATTCTTGACATTTGCCAATTGAAACAAACCAAAATGAATGCAGTAATACTACCAAAGGTTTCACATTATATGATAAAACCACCATTACTGTGGCAATTTTCGACATGACATCTGCCATCTGAGTTGCACTGTGTACAAGAACATATACACATATTCAACTTTATGCTTATTGTAATTAAAAAAATACAAAACCGCCTCCCCCTCGCCTACATAACTACCGCGCTTGTTGCGACAAGACTTATCTCGCAGTCTTATTTAGTCATTTTCATTTTCTTTATCCAACTTTAGACATCCACATTATTCAAAAATAAATCAATGAATGGACTATTGCCCACTTTATCCAATTAATAAATAAGATAAAAATTATTAAAAATCAAAGGTCACTCACACCGCATTGGGACTCCTTGCGTTGCGGGCGGCGTGGACGTACACAAATACGGGTACATCACGAACACTCATCACCCGAGAACAAACATTTATCAGTCACATAAATGTCTGCGCCGGTCGGGAATCAAACCCGGGAACCCATGCTCGGCAGGCAGGATCACAAGACACGTCGATAAGTCTTGTCGTAGCAAACGTGATAGAACGCTGTAATGTACTTAAAATAATAAGAACTAACATAAAACAATTCGTCTCAACTCACCTTGAAATATACTTCAATAGTTCTCATAAAACATGATTCATGAAATACATTAAGAAAAACTTCAACGTGAAGATAAAATATTTCATAAAGGCGGTTCTACATCAACACTCATTCTTATAACAGCTAGTACAACTTAGGACCTTCGATGTCCACCAACAAAATAAACAAACAGTCCACTGTTTATTTTTTGATTAATCATAATCAATACACGGTTACTTAACGATAACATGCACGACGTCATAAATCACCGGCGCATTCGGTTCCATTCGCTCACAACTGACGCATTATAAGTACGTACTACCGTAGCGTCGAACGTAACTTGAGCTTTACTAGAGACTAGAACGATAAATTATTACAAGATATCGTAGACAGAGAACACGATAGACCTATAGCAATGTTCCCTGTCACTCGCACGCGAAATAATGCATTACTCGCCATCCTTCTTCAGTGAGTCGAAAAATATTATTTCTGATCTGCGCAGACTTTTCAAGCAACTTTACATTTCAAAATGTTATCAAAACCACATAATCCAGTTGCATTTACGTATAATTTAAATTATAAAATAGCTTTTTTATGCATTTTCTACACAATTATTTAGCAAAAAAAAACATTACATTTATGGCATTTTTTATTTCCCGTACATCTATAGTGTGCTCTGTCTACAATGTACTTTATACACGATACGTAAAGATACCACAGAAAATGCCTGCTGACGTCATTTAGCATTTAAATTTTACTAATATTTGCTAGCCATAATACCTACTATACATGCAACATACAAAATGTTGTTTTATCCGAAACCAGTAATTTTAATTACAACATTTGACTCCAATACTAAAGTACGTTTAAATTGCAGACATGTGTATTATTTTCAAACTATCTTATTTTCTGATTTTTTTTATTTGTATTTCGGTTTTTTTCACGGCTAACATTATACAAAAATAAAAACGACTAATTTATTATTATTACACAAACAAACATAAATAATTGAAAAAACAAAAAATACCGATACCTATCAATTTATTATTATTGAATTCATGAATTAGATTCTAAGGCCAGGTTAGCATATTACAGTTAAAATCGTATTCTAAAGTTTTACCACGTACCAATCTCTTCTAACATTAGCAATAACGATAAAACCAAAGTAAAATATTGCTGATTCCGTACCATTAAATTGGCAAGAAAATACACGCGTTACATTTTTGGCAAACTGATGTGGTCGAAGTGAATATGGGTACAAACAGAAAATCCAAACTGTATGCCCAATATTGGTTCGAACAGAAAGCCCAATGTATCCGTCGACGGATATGTTAAGATTACCTTATATAGCACCACCGCCTCTGACTATTATATTCACAAACAAACATAAATGCTGGCTGGTACCATTTTTGAAATTTTTCCTAACATATTCTATTTTACAAAATCAATCATGACCAAGCGATTCTTTCGAATCGCCAGATTTGTCCTGCGTCATTTGGTCTGAATAGCAAATTTCTGAAATAACTTTTACTGTTGCTTAGTTATTAAACTTTACTAGATACCCTTATTTCTATTTCTATAATGTTTTAATTGAAAAAAATCTGTATTATTTACAGATTGATTTAGTAAGGATTGCTTTTCAAGCGTCGATTTAAAACCAGCTTTCCAAAATTGGAAGAATTACTACGGCAGGTGTAAAACACAGGGATTATAGAGATGGTAAAAATGCACAGATAGTAAAATTAATTTACTTAATTGATCATAAAGGTAACAATATTCAAAAAAAATTAGGCTCCACGGATTTAATATCCCGTGATTCGTTCATATACTGGATAGCTTCAACTGTCTGGATGGCAGAAATAAATTGAAACGTATTTTATAGTACGGTTATGTACCGTACCATACGGTACGGTGACCAACCTCAAATGAACTTGTTTAGAGCTCCACCCATTCTGAAGTCCAATCAAACCTCCCTTCACGTAAAATCACAAAGCTACCCTGGCAATCGCCGGAGAAGTTTTATAATTAAAAATGCTACAATTAATCAAACAAGCACTAAGCCAAACAAAGGTTCATTAGGAGTCGTTACAATGGTACCAGCATTTGAAATATAAACTAATTAACCAATATCCATTACACCAGCCCGATAAACCGCCACCCTTACTCTACATGTGTTTAACACATTCATAAAACCCACAAGTAAATGCCTCACAGACACTTAAACTGGGTTTCCTTTCACTGCACTTACATATACGAAGTAATCACATTTAATAAAATTAAATTAAATAAAAAGCATCTTTGGGTAAACGCTGAATCGACCTTGATTATTCAAGATTACGCTGAGATAAACAATGACTCGGTTAACATAAAATCACAGAGTTGCTGCAACAAGGAAATATTTTAATCATAGCCTGGAGTCAAATGTCTGTCGAGTCTAAAATAATGGTCATATTTTTGACAAGTGTGACAGGTTTTATTTTTCTCTTACTAACGTTTAAATTTACGAAAAAATGTATAAATAATTTTTACTGCAAAAGTTATTGGAACGAAAGCATGTTGAAATTTGTTATATGTCCCAGCATTAGGATAAACAAACCTCGGTAAATTTATTTACATATTGAAAAAAATAACACCATACGTTTACTTGGTCACACTTGTTAATTTTTTTTTTTTTAAATCTATCATTTCCTTTAAAAAAATTAAATAAAATTTTCTATTAAACTCAATATGTTGCCCTATTGACAGCTGATTTAATTAATTGTAATAAATTATCACGATTCCAACGCGACAAAACTAATGGAACATCGTTACTTGCACGTCGATGGGTCGTCACGACTTCGCTTCACCGACGGTTCTCGGTTTCGCATCTCTCGACTTCGATTCGAAAACGCTACTTCGGTTTGTTTCACTCGACTTCGCTTCGCCGACGCTTCTGCGCGGTCCGTCCGTCACTACGCTACGCTCGCTTCGTTTCACTGCGCGAGAAACGTATCGCTAACTGAATGAGGTCTCGTTGGGTACGTCGTTTGTGGTCGAACCGTGCGACATGTCGGTTAGAATCACGTCTGACAACGCTTCCAGGGATTGTTTTACCTGAATATAAGAGGAATAGATTAATTTAAAGATGTATGTATGTACACATATTGTACGCTGTAAAAATAAACTTTCGCGTGAACCGGTAAGATAAGATTCCGTATGCACTTCTAATTTTTCAAATGTCATGTACATTATAAATTAATTGTCACTTGCTTCGCTGACGAAAAACATTTTGAAAAAACCCGCAGTTTTTCATAAGAGTTCTCAAAGAAGTGTGTCATCTGTCAATTCACACTTGAACGGCGTGGTGAACTATGCACTTATTATTCCTTAATCCGTCGTAGCAGAACATCTGATTGAAGCCGGTTCAAATAATTGGATTATGTTGCATAGCCCACGGGTGATCGCGCCTGGACGTCAATACATTCCACCTTTTAAAAAAAAAGTAACCGAGATCAAAAACCATCCCGAAAATTAAAATAGAGAAAATGAGTTTAAATTCGCTCAAGCTTGGAATCCAGCGGTTAGTTTTTGTCAAGTTCAGAGCGTGAAGATGGCGTTTATATCGTGTGTACTGATATGGTACTTAAGAACGCAAAAGGAGCTTGACTGAAGTTGACACACTCATCTGTCATTACTATCTAACAAGTGTCAACTGTCAAGGGGTCCTGTCCTCCAGCGCATGCTCGCCGTGAAGACTATGATCGATTTTTGTATTTCTTATCGATATTTGGGTCGAAAAATCGGTAAAAAATACAAAAATCTTGAATACTCATTACAGTCAAAGTGTACTATGTCAGCAGTGACATAAGTTATAAATCATATACATACATACATTGTACTGTTTAAAGTGTTGAAGTCACTTTTGATGTCGCTCAATTTATACCGCCCAGTGCAATTTACCACTCCAACATATAAATTAGCCGTGAAGATTTATTCGATTTAGGCAACAGAGTGACTTATCTTCTCGTTTACAAAGTTTGAATCCCGAATTAGAGAGATTCTAAAATTGAATCCTTAGCAAACGAAGCATTCAATAATTAAATCACGCTACGTGATTATGATTAATTCAATAGCCTACTATACAATACCGGAGTAATATGGAATCGAAACCTCAAGCGTATCCTACCACGCCGCGCCAGTGGCACTGCCGTACCTTATTCAACAGCAGTAAATTGGTTGTGAGAAACGCGTGCAGTTCGTTAGCAGCTCGCCCGTGCAGTCTCGCTCTCCATCGCACCAACTCCGTATACAACTCCTCGCCTGACAGCTTCGCAAAATCATCCTGTATGACATGTAAACTTTTTTATAATAATGACATATACACAGGGTTAGTAATAATTTAACACGTGACAATATTCTCAAGATTTTTTAACAGAGCGACGGCTAAACAAGCTTGTTTCAGACCTCATATTTACTTGTAGTACCCGTAACATTAGTCCCATTACGAAAGGTTATTAAACTAAATGATTACTTCGTGGAGATCTTGGCCATCACTTTGGAAGTATCTTGCCTCCTCTTATCCCAATTCTGCTCAGGCAGACAATTAAATGCAGCTTAACTTTGGGTGTAAAAAGCAACTTTAAATGAAATATCATAATATATGTATATGTAGGTGTTTCAATGTATTTATTGCGAAGTACAATTTTTCGCAACAAAGAAAAATTAATTTTACATTAAATAGAATTATTATTATAAATAAATATTTAAGGGAATAGAAATAGAATAAGAAAAATCGTGTATATTTTTGTCATTAATAAATTAATAAGTAAATCAACTTCGTGCAAATCCATAGTTTCATGGACCACTAGTGAATAAATGTTATTCATTAAAAATTGTGACTTTATGGTCGGTGGCAATTGGTGGTCGATGTCGATATCGTATTATATTAACTTATTGAATGGTCAATGACCATCGCTGGTAGACTACCTGAGGTTGTGGAACGACGCAGAACAGTCTGTAGGCGAGGTAGATGGCGGAGCAGGTGAGCACCGCAACCAGCACCAACATGACCACGTGCCAATCGTGACCCGCGCCCCGCCGCGGCACGGCCCCGCCCGTCAATAGAGCCGGCTGGATCACCGCTGCACCGGCTGTCGGGAACATTTATAAGTATAGTGCACCATCTTTATTAATCTCTCGCGTCAATCTTCGTGTAATCGACAGGTCGAGTGAAACGAGAGAAACGTCCAAACCGGTCGGCGAGGTGAGACGGTAATGGACGGCGTTAAAAATTCAATCGCACCGTCGCGGATGCTCGGTAAAGGCAGCTTCTAATAAGAGTAACGTAGTTAGTTGACTGTGATTTTTATAAAAATAAATTTATTCTCTCCATTACCTAATCTCCACATAGTATCCACATGTCAGTGAGACATAGTATTTCCAAGAGACATTGATAGAATTAGACATACTCTACCAATCGTAGTGGATTTTTACCGAACCGTGGTAAAGGTTTTCTTCGTTAAGTACTGATACATCTACGGTGTTGCGTTGGATAAAACTTGATAAACTTTTAATAGGACGTCATTATTCACGTACGGACAAAACAATTTTTATTTTACATAATAATAAAAAATCCTTCGAGCCGCATTTAAGCTACTGTTAACGTACAGACGCACATTGTGACATTAGTGTTACATACATTTTGTATGAGGAATACTTGAGGAATGTTCTTCCAATAGGATTTTATACCGCTCTTGGTGAATGCTTTCATGAATAGCTGCGAGCCCAAAGCTACGCGTAATAATAATATTGCCATATACCGTTATCTATACTTAAGTTTTGTAAAATGGTGTTTGTGCGTATTTCGCAAAAAAAAATTTTTTTGCAACTTACCACCAGATATAATAGCCTCTGGCTCCCGTCTGACAGGTTGAACCGACGCATCGATCTGGTCCCCACCGGCGGAACTGCTATCGTCTTCTGGGGAGTATTCTGACGCGTCAATTTCCACTTCTGATGTTCTCAGCTCCTGGTATAAGTCAACGATATTTTTTAGAAAAGATCGGATTTCTACAAAACACATATTCTGTGCTATCTTTGACGCTAGTAAATTTCACAGTTTATAGTCATATACACAAAGTTATGTGCGTATGCAACACCACGACGCGTTGCCGGCCAAAAAGGAGATAATCAAACTCTTACACGGTTGTTCAACTTTGCATCTGGTACGTTAAAATTACATGGAATGATAGAATAGAAATAATGGAAGAAATATAAAGTCTTGATCGTAGCCAACGAGATTATCACAGACAGGACGAGTTGACTGAAATGAGAACGCATAAAACGTCTTGGTCCAGAAAATACAACGTCCCAAAATAAATGAATTATCGTAGATGTAACGTTACGTGGTAAAATGTAGCGAATCGTTTGGTGCGCCTTCGCGAAACTTTTAATCGAAATATAATTAATATTAGTTATATTATTTATTATTATTTTTATATTATTTTTTAACTTTTTATCTTTTTTTTTTAAATCTGCCTAGTCGACAAATTCGATTTGATAGTTTATGACAAACAAATAAACCGACCCTAAGACACTTGTACCCGAAAGACACTTAATTGGATTGACCCGTTCGGGAAAACCGCGCGTGATTATTTGAACTCTGTTCTATTTTCAGCGCTAATGCGTCTTTCAGTTCGTTCGACTGATACTGCTAGACTGAAGTAAAATCGATTGGCTTTCGATAAAACAAATCAACATAAGACGTAAGATTATTTAGCTGCCTGACTCTAGCTATTACTACAACTTTCATAAAAAGAAACCGTGAAACTCTTTTTTTTTATGTTAACAGCCGACAAACGAGCAGACGAGCCTCCTGATGGTAAGTGGTCACCGTCGCCCATGGACATCAGCAAAACCAATAGTATCACTATGCGTTGTCGGCCAAGAAATGAGAAGGTAAGAAAGATAGTACTGGCTCTCAAGCCCCCAGCCGGAACACGGCGAGTCGTTTGACGATTGACTCAAGCAGGCGGGTGGTAGCTAGCCAGGCAGGCGTCATGGAAAGATAATAATACCAGTAATAATATTAATTACTTAATAATAATACTGATAATATAATCTTTACGCGAAGCCCTACCACCAAGCAGAGCGTCTTTGAGCGTGTTTTAATTGAAAAGCAAAAAGAAAGAAACTGCTTGTCAACCACGATACTGATTTACAGCGCGGTCAGTAAAACGGTTATTCCTACGTCAGCCGTAACAATTATATTCTCAAACATGACGAAAACTAAATAAAAATGATTAATTACTTTACTTAATTGCCTTAAGTATTACGCGCCCATAGAGCTATAAATTTATTTAATATGCGTGACGTTTCCAACGTCTCGTGACTCGTTTGCCGAGTGTGACAGAAGAAAACGATCTTTGGCTACCTGCGGTTTGGGCACGGCGAGCTCGGGCGCCCTGGCCGCCTTCCACACGTGCGTCATCAGCTTGTAAGTGGAGTCGCGCGAGAGCAACGAGCCGAACACGTGCCGCTCGTCGCGCGTACACACGCCCACAGCATTCGGGATGATGCGCGCCACCTTCTCCTTCGTTATTCGGAGTACCGACGTCGTCGGGATCAGTAACTGGAAAAGCATATCGCACAGGTTTAGTTATATACGAGGTCATATACAAGTACAAATTGATTAGAACGATTATCGATTTTTTAAATTTTATCGATATGCACACCTATTGTGAAACATTATTTTTATTCGCATTAATTGGCACCTATAGAAAATTGTTTGTGTTGTACGGGGGCTTCCAACTACACTTCAGTTAAAGCTCTGATTGTGATCGATGCGTTTGGTATTACTGAGGAGATCTGTCTACTTATTTATCGTCTATTGATGGAAAAATACAACATACACATCGATCTGTAACTATCTGTAATCTGGCTCATTAAAACTATAGTCGTATTACAGCTTCAATATGTGCAAGTAATGATGGTGGCTCTTGATTACTGAGCCGAAACGCCGTATTTTTCAGCGTTAATAAGATTAATATATTTCAATATAAAACAAAAGGTTGTTCGCATACTTGGATGTATTCGTATACTTGGATGAATTCGCATGTATGGCAGTAGCCACATCCCAGGTGCAATGTAGAAAAATTCTACCATTTATCAAATCTTAGAGTATTCGGTGTTTAAAAAAACGGACGCTATATGAACTATGAATTCGCGGTTTAACTCGTTATATCTTAATAATGCTAAGTAATATTATTGTTTCAATATTATCAAATAGTGTCATCAACTATTAAAAATACTAAAGTAAAAAAAAATGTAAAAACAATATTTTTATCATGAAACTAAACTTTATAACAATTAATATAATTTCTGTATAAAATTTTATAAATATATAATTTTATGATTATGACGTACTTACGTCCTACTTTTAAAAAATCCAGTTAGTTATTTTATTGTTTTCCTTGTCACACATGCACAAATCTAATAGACATACCATAAAACAAGTGTTTCTACGAAATTCTTAACAACTATACTTCAGCAACGTTGGCGACCTTCATAACAATCATACCGACCTTGTAATTCAAACTCTGTTACCGTAGATTTAAAGTTCAGATTAAAATTCTCTAAACCAAGAGATGTTTAAAACAGAGACAGGTTTGTCGATTCGTAAGCGGCTTACAAAAAATGCGCGAAGAATTATCTCCATTCGTATTATTTCAAGATTGCTCCATCCGTTGCTTCGTGACAAAAATATAACATTCATATCTTTAATGCCTTATAATATATGTATAGGAAAGGAACAGTTGATATTTGATAGTTTTTTTTTGCCACAGTTTAACGGAATTTACTTTTGTTATAACTTTTTAAAATAAGATTTAAAATTATTAATTAGTTTCGTTCAAACTTGAATTCTAATTTACCACAGCAACGAAACTCATAATCTACCTACAGAAATAGTAATTCGATTACCACTTTGTTCAAAGAATAGTCTCTCTAAGTTAATGTTAACGTTACAAGAAAAAAAATGTTTTTACGACCAAGATCAATAATACATCCCGTTCATGAGTGTATCATGAATACATATCAGCCGACCCTCGTTTAAGCAGCTAAAAATAAACCGGTATTTTTCTTTTCACCGATTCAGAAAATGACCATCAAAAGCCATGATGAAACACATACGCGTGAACCCATTTCTTTTTAAAAAAATAAATGTCTCGCTGTTTAATTAATAAATAAAGTCAAAGAATATAAATAAAAAACGTACTGCTTACGTATACGTATATTAATTTATTGGCTTATTTTCAAAGTTACTTGCAGTGAAATATAAAATTAATTACAGACATTATAAACATTGATCAAGTAGGTACTAGAAAAATAAAAGTGTTGACGGTAGTATAGGCACAAATATGATATTACAAACACCCATGGAACAAAAAAATATCTGTCACATAGATGTCCGCCCCGGCCGAGTATCGAACGTGGGATCCGTCGCTCGGCAGGCAGGGTCACCACCGACTAAGCTAAAAGATCCTCAAGTAAGAATTTATGTAAATATCTAGAATTTGGATCGTATGTACCTATTCTATAACTCTTGCCGCAAATTGAAGTAACTGTTATCTTGTGTATGTGTGAAAACTTAACTATTCCTAGATTTTGTTGCACAAATACATCGTCCGCACACATCCATTATAGTATAACAAACAATCTAAACCCAAATATTTCATTTATTTATCTCTCATGCGTAACTTTATAAATGTAACCTATATCTGCGTGTTTCAATAAATTCGATTGCAGAGGTATTTGTAAATATTTATTATCGATCTTAGTGATGGGGTACGAGTGTGTTTAATTTCTTTTTTCTATTTCATCTATACTAATATTATAAAGAGGAAAGCTTTGTATTTTTTTATGTTTGTACCGAATAAACTTAAAAACTACTGAACCGATTTTAAAAATTCTTTCACAATTAGAATGCTACATAATCCCTGAGTAACATAGGCTATATTTATTACTAGAACTAATAAGGGATCCTTACTAAAACTTCAGTAACGTTAACCAAGGTGTAAAAAAATTGGCTTAAAAATTTCTTTCATCGCATACGCTGCGAAAGCTATTGATGAAAGAACAAAAAATTGTTCTACAATATTAGAGAACATATCAATATCTACAAATAACCGTGATACTATATGTCCAACTATTGTATTTATGTCATTATAACCACTTTTTACATTTCAAAAGCTGACCAAAATCAGACCATGATAACCATACCTTCGTATTAATCCTTATCCAAATAAATCATTTCATATTCAAAACTGTTTCAATATCTATAGATAACTTTTTGAATTACTCAAATCGGACATTTCGTTCAGAAGATTTTACGAATTTAGGAAAATAAACACGCCAACCGCCGTAGCATAGGCCCGCGGACAAGGCGACGAGGAAGCGGGCACGAAGTGCGGGGCGGGCACATGTATTAAATAGGTAATCGCGCGGTCGGCTCCTTACGCAATGGACATATGCAACATTGAATATTTTGACTATTTTCATAGCATATGTACAGCCTTGGCCAAAAGTATTAGGCACCCCCAATAAAGTTACTGCACATCTGTGCTAGGTGAACAACGAGTAATATTCTTTTTTTAAAGGATTACCGGTATAATGACACGCTATTTAAAACAAATGGGCCGCATATTTGGTGGTCATAAAACATCTGGTGCATCAATAACAAAATATTCGTTTTTTCTTGTTCGTTTATTTGTAATATTCGGTCAGTCTGCATTTGGAAATCATAGTGTAAAGATCGTACATTTGTGGTTTCGTGATTAAATTGAAAAAATACTGAACTAAAAATGCCAAAACAATACGAAATTAGTTTCGAAAATCGTGTGAGAATCCAGGTTTTACACGAGCAAGGAAAGTCGCAAAAAGAAATTGCGATCTTAGTAAAATGTTCGCGATGCGCAGTACAATCCGCTATCAAACGGTTTGCGGAGACCGGCACTCACGCAAATAAACCAAAAACCGGCAGAAAACGAGTTACTACAAGCCGTGAGGACAGGAAACTTATCCGTGAGTCTTTGAAAGACAGAAAAAAAACTTCTTCGGAGCTAGCTGCGTCTTTAACTGAAGAGTCTGGAAAGCCGATCAGCGCTCGAACGGCTAGAAGGCGGCTAGTAGAAGCAGGCTCAAAAGGGCTGCAAAGCCAGGAAGAAGCCGTTGCTTTCAGAAGCGAACAAAAAAAAACGGCTTGATTGGGCTCTGAGACACCAACATTTGACAGAGACGGATTGGTTTAACGTTCTCTGGTCTGACGAATCCAACTTCGAGGTTAGTTTTATTAATTATTTTATTACACAATTAAAATGATAAATTTTGTAGTACTCTTCAAATTAAAATGGTATAAACTTTTTTAATGTGTGCTATTTTTTTGTACTTTACAGGTATTTGGAACGCCAGGTGTGACGTTTGTGAGGCGACGGAAAGGCAAAGAATATCACCCAGATTGTGTAGTGCCGACCATAAAACACGGCGGAGGCAGCATTATGATTTGGGGCTGCATGGCTGCGGATGGTGTCGGCGAAATGTTCATATGCGAAGGTCGTATGAATAGTGAAAAGTACATTAATGTACTAGAAACAGCATTAGTGCCTTCAATTTCAAGAATTTTTGGCGACACAAATTCAAATGGCGTTTTATTCCAGCAAGATAATGCGCCTTGCCATAAGTCAGCGACCACGATGCGTTGGTTTGCGGATAACAGTATTGACTTGTTGGATTGGCCTGCCCAGTCTCCGGATTTGAATCCAATAGAGCATTTATGGGGTGTTTTAAAACGCAAAATCAAAGAGCACAGCATAACATCCAAAGCTACATTAAAAAACGCGTTGGTACAAGAATGGGATGCAATATCCCCAGACGTGTGCCTTAAACTTGTACGCAGCATGCCTCAGAGAGTTGCTGCTGTAATAAAAGCCAAGGGTGGTCCAACAAAATATTAGTTTTTTTAATATTTATTAAGGAAATAAAATTATGAAACAACCAAAACTAGTTTTATTTTTTTTATACCCGAAATATGCAGCAAGTTGTAGGGTGCCTAATACTTTTGGCCAAGGCTGTATATGTTATAAAGAAAAAAATATATACCTATGTCCTTTATAAAGATAAAATTATAAATATATCTCAAAATGTATCCGTTCGAAGCCGGGGCGGGCCGCTAGTTTCAAAATAAAACAAAAGCTTTTATAGGCACAGCACTACCACCTTTATCTTTTATCACAAACAATCAAGTCCAAGAACTAGTCAAATTTGAAGTATTGTGTGCCGCGACCGGGGTCAAAACCCGGAACTCCTCACTCGGTATGCAAAATCAACCCTATCTAGACCACAGAGTGGTCCGAGATCGTATTATTAAGACCACTGGCAGCTTCATCCCGTTTTTGATAAATAATTGCAAACTAATTAATTGCAAACGTCGCTTACCTTGGTCACATATCCGAACACGTTAGAGTAGAACGCGAAGTAGTTCTTGGTGATATACAAGTGGCCCTGCAGTAACAGGTCACCGACCAGGGCACATGAGTAATCTGAAAAATTCAGTTCAATATATTACAGAAAACAATATTGTCAATTCTAATTATTAGGATAATGCTATACTTCGTTCATAAAGAACTTCATAGAGGACTCACTGGTATGGTGGCAACCAGCGCCGTGAATAAGCGTTAACCAAACGGCATTATGTTGAGCAACATTCGTTCCTCTATGCTATAACATACATCAACAAATATGGAAATACAGAATTGTTTGTATTTAATTTACTTTCCTTTACTTAAGTATTATGACACCAGCCAGAATAAAGTCTACAAAGTACTTAGGTACTACGTTAGTACTTATGTATCTATTATTTCCATATTTAAATAGACAAGCATGTTTTATTGCCTACATATGTACTTTCTGTGGAATGCTGATATGGCCCCAATGCTATTCGATTTTATTCTATACTAGCTGTGCCCACGACTTTTTCCGCGTGGAATTTAACAAAAAAGGTATTTAGTAGAAATAAAAGTAGCCTAAGTTACTCCTTAATACATCAGCTACCTGCCAGTGAAAGTCCCGTCGAAATCGGTCCAGCCGTTTCAGAAATTAGTGGGAACAAACAGAAAGAGAGATAAAAATTGTAAAAAATGTTATTTTGGTATATGTACCGTATATACATTCATATGCATGTAGTAAAAAGCGGTTATTTTAATATTACAAACAGACACTCCAATTTTATTGTACGCATACAGTCTCAAAGAGGCACCATCATTCAATTTACAGAAAACAAACGATTTGAGATCTTCTTAAGATATAATATCATTATTTGAATTCAATTGACTTATTCGGTTGTGGTTTTTCCTAGCCAACTGAACAAATTTGTAAAAATCGCATCAACGCAGTAACCAAATAAAGCTAATAAAGTCGAGAGAATCTCACAACGGCTGTCAAGCGGCAGTCCGGTTAATTTTGATCGGACCCAAAAAAATCATATGTTCTAGTATCATAGCACAATTGTGCTGACTGCACTTAAACCGGAGCACTAGGATACCGAACTGACTTACAATTGAGAACTCGCTCCTCAGGCCCGACCTGAGGGAAGTGCCGGTGAAACTTCTTCTGGCGGGCCTTGCTAGGCTGTTTGCCGTCTGTGGCATCCTCCGCAGTGGCGTTCTGCGCTGACACCCGCACCGATGGCGCAGAACCCGACAACGGCTTCACCGCATGTCTGCACCAAAATAAAGTTACGGTAGTTGGTAGACCATGTTGGTATAGTTAGCGGCAAACTATAAACCACTTTGTACTTATACTCAATAGAGATTTTGTAAGAGATAACAGAGTTCAAAAAATCAGAATGGCTGACGTAAGTAAAAAAATCGATGACATTTACCAGCCCAACAGACAAAATTCACTTAGGATACAACCAGATCGCGCATTCAATGCGCCAAAATAACTGTTCAATTCGCCTGATCAAGGCAAATACTTCTAGCACATTGAAACGGCTCTTCAGTCTTGGTTGTCTGTAACGCCTTAATTGTGTTCCTCCATGACACATGTGAAACAGGAAATTTTAATGGGCAGTTAAGTGTGAGCGTGTTTACTTTATTTAAAAATTAACCTTGTACGATTTTCCTGGGCAAGACCTCTATTGTACTTGCTACTTTTGCTGCCAAGCAATCCACTTAATAATACTTTTTAACTTATATACAATGCTTGTCTTGATCGTAGCATCCAGTGAACCCAAACTGCCGATTTCCTATGCTATACCAAAAATCAGCACAGTAGCCTGACGTCGACAACGAGTAGTCTTATTTATTGTTTTTGTTATCATTCACGAAATAAATTTAGATGTGAAAAGTTTTAAGGTTGAAGAAACCCGTTTTCCTGTTTAATGTGGTTACAATTCAATATAATATAAAGTTATTTCTACCTATCTAATATTGTTTACATCAGAAGCAGCATCACACGCATACATGAGGTATTCCAACTCAATTGATAGAAGCAGAAATGCATCTATGTCGGACCTCAAATAAGATCGTAGTTCGTCACTCAGAAAGCAGGTTCATCAGTTCGTTTCTGGCCGGGAACGCGTCGATGAGAACCCCATTAATTAGAAAATTCATAGTCAGCAACTACCAACATCCGACTGTTTATCTGAGTCTCCATCATTGATTGCTATTATCATTGACAATTATGATTATGTACCTTTTTCCAAATATTCAATCCATAATTTCAACTTAATAACTATTTCCATTCTGTCTTCTGTACGTGGGGAAGGTGAGTTCATAGAGTGTTTTTTTTTTATTAGGAATTAATATACCGCCACATCTATCAAACTTAACAATCCATTTTTGCCGCGTACCCTAGCCCATATACATATAGGACTTTTTTTTAAATATAATTAAACTTATTTTTACGAAGTTATCGTAAGCCAACCTAAAGACAGATATAATCCGTTTGACGTGACGTTAATAATTTAAAAACCATTACACGCTAATTACACCGCTTCATAACTGCTTTATTCCATTTACTCAAAAAAAAAAACACATTATATATATTTTCATTGTATATATTTTCAAGATCATACTATCAATCTTTTTCAGTAAGAATAAACAGATGATTTCTTTTTATTACAATTTTTATTGTCTTTAATAAATGTTGCGTAAGACATAAACCAGCCGTTTTGTAAAGTTAGTTTTACGTTTTAGTCATGGCGATCGGTGGATCTGGAATTTACCGACCAGTTAAATCAGAAGATCGTGAAAACCAAATGGTCACACATCAATTGACTTTCTTACAACTTTTATATTAGACAAAGTAAATGGTAAGCGTGATTAGACTTTGTATCCTTACATGGTAGTTCAACTCAATTGCGTTCAACTCAATCATGTTAGGTTTACTCAGTATCAAAACAGACAAACGGAATTAATAGGTTCATGAAGTGAAGTCTAACTTGAGCTGCGTGCTGGAGTACGCGTGGAGGCTCCTAAATAATAAAGAGAAACTCACCCCGGAGGTCTGCTAAAAGAAACTCATAGTAAAAAAAATATATCTTCTAGTATTTTAGATATTATTTACGCAAACAACATCCAAGGTCCAAGGAGCATAGCCCTTCTTGTTTGTTTCGACTCGGTGGGCAATAAACCTGAGAGATCGCCATAAATATTGATTGATCTTTATGAATTCAAGCAATTTCTTACTTTTCGACGTGACGACACCACGCGAATATTGAAGCACATTAATTGTGCTATCGTTCTATAAAAACTTGTATACATATATAACCCGGATCCGATAAAGACTATGACGTCGCTTCGCATATTTAAGTTTGATGTACTAAAACTTAACAATAGACATAAAATTGATAATTAAATAAGCTAGCGATGAAACTGCTCAAATTGCATAACAATTTTGCTTATAATACAAGTTTAAGTAAGTTTCTAAAACAAAAAGAAAGGATCAAGAAATCTAGGAGTGTACAGACCACTATATAACCAAATAAAAATGCTTTACTCATATAGGGCATAAAAAGATACCTAATCAGAATCATATATTACCTATAGGGGAGTTCCAATGAAGAAACGTCAAAAGACTTAGAAAGTGTTTTAAGGCAAAATTATAATAGTCTTAAAACCTATGACGACCATTAAAAATGCAAGCCTCTAGATCAAATATGAGAGTACCCTTCCGGGTATACTATTTTGTTATTCAACAAGGTGCAAAGATTCAAATTCAGAAGTGGGATTTGGGTATCCCTCCTATACTGAACATATGAGGGATGATCTTTCCTCAAAGCTTTGAAAATCATTAAGGAGACTGAATTCTCAAGTATCCTAGTTTCTTATCCAGATCTTCAATCCTCGTTAAGTGGTTTCGGTAATTTCGTAGCTCTCACAATTGTAGAGGCCTGAAAAATATTCCGTCGCCATATTTCTGTAAAAACTTCTCTTTTCTGTCTCTTCTCCTTAATGTTGAAAATCACTAAGAGGACTAGGAATTTTCAATCATTCCAGTCTCTGAACGCAATACAAAGAACAAAGATCGGAAATTTAAAAATAGCCCGGTAATTTACCAACATATCTTAACGATCGCCTCGTAACAATTACAACCGGGACCGACGGTTCCATATGCTACCTGAAACATGGATACGCTCCACAGATTTTATCACTAGCGATCACCCATACAACTTCCAACAATGCCCACATTGCATAGGTCAATCATTTATTGTTGATACAAACCATGCATCTATATTCCATTGTCATAATAATACCAGAATATTATACATGTGCCTCCGTGTGAATATAGTTTCGCAGTAAAAACATACACCATTAAAACAACATGTTAGTCGCTAAAAAAGCACAGTCCAAGCCACATATAAAGCCATCTATGATTCCCTTAAACGATAGCCTGAAGGGAGCCGGAAATAAAAAATTACGTATGTGCTAAAGTGCTCGAAAGCGAAGTCCTCGTAATATGGGAAAGCTATGTTGTAGATATAGATGCCAAAATGTATGATTTCTTAACTGTCTGTCTGTACACGTATCGCGCGAAAACCCGTGACCAAATTTAGATTTTACTCGGCTATTTCTAACATATATTGTGGGTCATTGTGTAAGATACATTTCACCCCAGAAAATGGATCTTTCTGTAAAAGAGACATTCTGTTAAGGAGGAAGGTAATAAACAGAGTTTTCGTGGGTTTTCTGCAATTATTGTTAAAGTATGTTATCATCATCCTCCTGCCCTTATCCCAATTTTATTTTGGGTCGGCGCAGCATGTATTTTTCTTCCATGCTTCTCTATCAGCCGTCATCTCACAAGTAACATCCATTCTAGCCATATCATTCTTCACACAATCCATCCATTGTTATATTTATAATTGTTATAATCATTTGTTGTTAAAGTATGTATATTTTAAATTCATATATAACCTAACCGACAATGCATTCTTTAAACAAAAAAGTGGGGAAAAGTTATATGATTACGAATACGCGCCCACTCTGATGTACGTTACATAATCATTAAAATGTAAATTAAACAGTAGATATACATAGTAAACATCCAGAATGTAAATAGTAAAGAGCCAGTAATGCTTTAAACGATGATAAAGATCATCTAAAGCGCGTAGTTAAATATGATCAAATACAAAATCAATAGCGAGTCCCGTTTCTACTATTTGTAAATAAAAAAAAAACGAAATGCCGACTCCATTCTAAAAGTACATATTTTCAGTCAGCAAAGTAATTTCTAATTGTAAAAAACGTATACTAACACATAATATGAGCAGATCTATAGACTAAGCAATGTATACTGTAAGCAAGTTACAATTTCCACAGAACTCGAGCTATGTTTGTCGTCTTCAACATCCCACACAATGATCGATCGTCTCGTTAAACACCGTTAAGACAACGTGTTATCATCACCTCCGACGGCACTGCTTGTAGTACTCGGCTTACACAAACTGTATTGTTGTCACATACGCCCGTAATTACTGGTGACAGTCAGCGAAACTGCGATTATACGATACACGGTACGTATTTCTTTCAATGCGACATTGGCTATTCGTTGCCGCTATCATTTCATCGTTTTTGGACCGTAAATTATTAAAAAACACCCAGATACTGTTTAATTAGCTCCAGCAAATTTCATTATCGCTTAGATGTTTTATATGTGGTTAATTAACATAAAACGGCACAATAAAGATTAATCTTAGGCAATAAAATTTACATATGGAATACGTAATATATTTAATATACATATATACTATAACGGAATGCAATTAAACCAAAATAAATATTTCTTCTACCAGAAAATTGATCTCGATAGAAGATTTCAGAATACCATACACCATAAATACCATACCATAACAAACCCGCCTGATGTTAAGTGGTGATGAAATCTAAGTTGTTGAATGTACTAACTTATAAAAGCCTATTCACTCTCCTTAAAGATACCCATGTGATAAGTAGCCGGAAACTTGGACGCGGACAAGCTATTCCGGTCCTTGGCAGTGCGCATAACAAATGAAGCAAACCGCGTTGCGAACGACGCCGATACAGGCGGGATGTTCACTACCTAAGCATGGAACCCTGCCATACGTTGGGTTATTCGATGAAGGAACGGGGATGGGGGAATTATTTCAAACAATTCCTCTGCACATTCTCAAAAATGTATGAAATGTAATGTGTATAAAATTTACAAATCGACCTCATGAATATTAAGTGACTTCAGTATCCGATGACAATAATTATGATAATTTTGACAAATTATTAAATTATAAAACTTCATACGTTTTCTAAAAAAATATCATCAAAATATATCACCGAGAACAGATTCAAATCGAAGATTCACACAAATGTCGATAATCAAACTGACTTTAATCTCATAAATGTTGCCCAAAAACCGTGGTGAGTACAATCAAATAATATTATGAGTCACAACTGCAAAACCTATAACAGATTAAAGTACAAACCTGGTTATGCCAAAAATAGACAATCAACGAGTTATAATAATAGAAGTAATACATACTGTTGTAAGAAAAATAGTCCCATTTTTCGCAGTGGATATTCAAGGGGAACACATTCGAGACCACGAAACGAACTGACCGAACTTCATGTTTGTCCCAGGTTATATTAACGCGTTCAAATTTAAGATCCTGAATTGGATACTTGGAACATCACTGCTAATACGCGTCTTATTACCTTAGCGATAAGAGCGATGACACACATGTGTTCTAAATACATAAAACATTTTTTGACGTTGGTACCTACGCAAGTTATTGAATTTTCATATGGCACGGATAAAATCTACTGTTATACTATTTATAATTTTAGAACAATAAAGAAGTTAAAGTTTAAAGTCTCTCATGTAATAAAAAGAAGTGCAAAAGGGTAGAAAACGATCAAAATGTTATCTATATACAACTTCCGCAGTGATATTAGTTGCAAAACAACTTATAAAATCCTCTTAGCTGCTAATATATTATATTTGATTTTTATTGGTCGTATGACAGTCTACAAAGGATATTACGGAAAAATACCATAAAAGGAAAGTAATAAAGTTATGGCAAAAAGTATAAAAATCGTTTTTAAAGATAACTATAAAAATATTTATATGTTAATCAACTGGGCTGGTTCTTTATCAATTGTAATGTATGATAATATTTACAGTCGTGTAGACTGATGAAATATGCTTAAAAGTTTGTATTTGCCATCAACATTCAATGCGAACTGTTTAATTGTTGATGGAAAAAATATTCCTACTGTTTGTATGTTGTTACTAGAAAAAACAATCGTAGACTAAAAATCATAAATAAAAATTAATTATCTATTGACACAAACAAAGTATAATATAATGTATTTTTATTAATTTTAGACATGTACATAGTAGTAATGCAAAGCGTCATGCAATTTTAGACTGTCCCTTTAAACTAAACCCTCATTACTAAGAAGTTAAATACAAGTCTGGCCATGCCGTTTACAAATTTTGACAGTACAGTCGTCGTAAAGATTTATTTATGTTATTGCCATTGTACGGATCGCCTATTTCAGTATCTATCTATAAAGTTACCTGTATACGTGTATCCTAAATATATCTACAAATTTTTGTATGCACAAATTAGCTTTAAAGAGTTTTGTGTATCAGTAAGAAAGTTAACTTTCTAATTCAGTTCTCAATAGTAACACTTGACCCAGCAGTAACATTAAAAATGTAGTAATAATCCATATCCTGTATGCAGGAACCACTTATGATTACTGTGGGCAACTCGGTAATATTGATACCATGATGGTAAGACCATAGAACAAAAGTCAAACAAAAAGGTGAAAAAATATATTTTAAATTTATTTGATAATCTGAAAACCTTCAATCTATAGATATTTAAAAGTTAAATACGTGACACAACAATGAAGATGTAACCAAACTATGCCATTTCCTCCTCTAAGAAGAAATTTAAATACGATATATATATAAATACGAATATACATATAAATATAAATACGATATACATATAAATATAAATACGAAGCACTACATGGCAATAAGACTGGCTTTATTTTTCAGTTTAAAATTAAGACCCGAACAAAGAATAGACAGGCGAAACGATGGTAAGTTGTCACCACAACCTATTAAGATTCCTGGTAACAAGGTTATGACAGTCGCATGACCAACAAAGAAAGAAACTATGAACCCACTTATTAAGTAACCCCAACATGATAATTGAATCACGCTAAAGATATTTTACGGTTGAGTTTAGGAAGGTGATAACTAAGCAGGATTAGGCTGGTGAAGGAGCACAGCGATTTCCGCATAAAGGAAACAAGAGCCATTCCTTCGTCCGTTACTCAGTTGAGTGCTCTCTGGTACCCATGTTTGGACTCCAGTAAGGAGTCTTTAACACAACGTTTCAAGGTGTAATATTTTGTAGTTTACTAGTTTTAAAAGATATGCTGAGCAGTATTTTTCGCCGTTTCTGCTCCTCAATGTTAAAACACGTTTTGACAAGCAAAAAATAATTTGTATTTTAATTTATATATCCAATTAAAACTAGTGAACTAATATTTTTCAATATCTTTTCAAAATTATCCTTAATACCCTTGTTTGTTATAACAACATCACGCACAAGGTCGCACAGGTCGAGAAACCGTGTGAGAAATTATTTTTAAAGCACACAATATAACGTATTATATTACATTTTGCGATAACTTAGTAACTGTATTTAACCTTAGATAATAATTATCGAAATACTTAAAATATCGATATTTTTTGTTACTGAATGTCTGACACTTGTACATAATATTTTTATATCGAGGTATGGAAAATTTACGACGACGAATGTTAACCCTGTTACGAAAATAATATTTAACAGGACAAGAAAGGCTCTAAAGGTCGAGCAAAAACGAAGAAAGTTATAAAAGAGGATGTCGCTATGAAATCAATGAATGTGTAGTTGACAAATGTTTGAGTTGAATGGAAGCAAAAGATATGTATGCTGCGCCCACTCGAGAAAATAGAATAAGGCCAAAAGTTTAATAATGTAATACATATTTGCACTAAGAAATTAATAAAGTATCCTCTGTAAAATCAAAATATGTAAAATGTACATAAAATGTAAAATGTACATAACATGAGATTGTCGATAAAAAAATATCTTTTTGAAGAATAACCGTTTTCAATAATATAGAATATAAAAATAATTACTTATGGAATCCGTATTCAACTAGATGTTTGATTAAAAGAAAATTGATGGAGGTGAGAATTTTCAAAGGAGTGTGAAATCTGTCAAAAATGTCTGTTCGTTATTGTTGTAATTAACTTCAAGTAAGCTAATATTATATTTGTTGTAGTATCAGCTGTAAGTAGCTTTTACCGTTTACAAAATCAAATTATTAAGCTATGATATCCAAATGCTTCGTGCAAATAATCAAATACATACATCGAAAACAATAATAGTTTATGTTTAAAAAAATTATATTCATTTAATGATTCAATAAATTGTTAGAAAAATACATGAAATAATATTTAAGATACATACATAGGTCTAAATGTATATAATTAGAAATGATAAAAAAGTTACTAAGTCGTATATAGTAAACTTCTTCCAATACTGAGAACTGTGTGTGTTCAATTCGTCATTTATTACTGAGTTAATGCAGATATGTTATTAACCAATATTTAAACAATGTATTAATATCAGTGGATACATATGGATGGATGTATAATCTACGTATGTTAAGAAGTAAATAAAGAGACGAATCTTACCTTTCCTGACGAGTGATACTCCTATCGCCGCTCGACTCGTCCGAATATTCGAAGGAAGCGTTATCCACCATTTTTTCAAATTATCTACATCACCCCCAACGTACATACATGTTTTTCTCTAGATACATAACGTGTAAATTTTGCGTGACAGTCACAAACTTTTAATTGAATAACAAGTGAAATTCCATGACAATCTCGCGGGCGAAAGTGATTAAACATATTGACGTGAATCCGGCCTTTATATATCAGGTATATATAGGAAACAGTGTAGTACATACATAATTGACGACAACTCTAACGGACAATTCACAAGTAACCTTCGTGACCCTCCGTCATTCTCTTGATTAGATAAAGTGTATATATGTGTCATTCTACATGTTTATTTGTCGAATATCAATAACAAACTTTTAGCGAATGTCTAGCGAATTTAGCGAATGTTCACGAAGCCACATACCACACAGCAATGAATTAAATGAAGTTGGCTAGACAAACATAATCAATTCGTAAACAAGATTTTTCACAACGCCGGCGAAAAAAATTCACAGTAAAATGAATATCCTTCCAAATTATTTTAGCTACCGTGCGTCGTGAAGTCGTGACCAACGCGGCACGTATAGACACGAACACGTGGGTAAGCAAAACGTAAATACATGTCAAAAGAAACCAGTTGTGTTAATAAAAATACGAATTACTAACGCGAGCCGCGAGCGCAGCGCTCGGTACGCGAACCAGAGGCCAACTGCTGGTGAGACGCTTATGTATAAACGTATCGATTTTGAATCGAATACGTTGTAATTTATCGCAACGATAAGATAGCAACTCCAAACCCAGTAAGCTGTGTCACAATTACAAGCATACAGGTATATTTCCCTAGCACCGTGAAGCGAACGAAAGAGATATGAATGAAGACCACACCAAAGTGTCGACCTCTCCGGAAGCGAGTGCGTTGACCTTGCGACGTCTCGCGGAACCGGCATCCGATTGAGAAGACTGCAACCGATGATATTCGCAATCACAAGAACGGCGACAAAAGAAAAGAGAGTGGGAACAATCGGACGATTGCTGATTGGTAAGATAAGGGACCACCTGACCGCTGAAACGGTACTTTATTATTGCTAGACGCAAAAATACTGAGTGCAACTTGCGGCTGTGACGTGCATCTATAATGTTATAACGATGTAAAAAGTTAGACTTTTAGACTATACATCGGTTACGTGATATTAAATAAAATTTAACACGTTTTTTACAGATATTATAAGAACGCTATTTTATTATAATGAAGGTCAACAGTTAAGTGGTGTAACTTAGTAAGTTAAGCGAATTCAGTGCACTACCTCTTTTTGCACACTAGCTGTAATGGCATTACCCGAATGATAATATAATGCAGTAACTCCAAGATTTAACACAACAGAACTTTCTCGAAAAACCTAGTAATTTTTACATAAGGTGAATTATTTCTTGTAATAGTCTGGCGATTCAACTTTAAAAATAGGTACGAGAACACTTTAGGTGTCTTAATCATAACTTACACATCTAATCGACTAATCGCTTACGGACTGCTTTGTGATAAACTTATTTGCCAATAATTCCACGTCAGGTGCTACCGATGTAGTCTTCAATGCCTTACATAAAACTAAAAACAAACACACAATAAATGTAGCAGAGGCATTGTCATAATAGATGGTAAGAAAAATGGGGATCGTTTTATAGCAAATTTTGGGCAAATTTCAACATTAGCAATTTCTGAGAAGCTCGTTCATAAATGTATACGGCGATAGATTAACGAGAGAGAAAGGGGATTATGCTCGTCTAACAGTTCGAGATACACGACGAGACGAGACTCCAATCAAATTAGATTGTTTTTTATTTCAAAACCCGAATCCTAGAAGATGAACCGCAAACGTGTACTGGAAAGATTAAACTGGGGGTGTACAGAGTTTAACGACTTAAACTCAAGGATGGCTTAAGGTCAAGGATGGGTGAAATATATTTTTAATAAGATAATCCAAAACATGTTAAAAGAATATAATCGATTGCACTAATTTGCAAACCACACCAAACATAGGAATCGAGGGCGAGCCGGGAACATCAACATTATCTGCGTTGATTGAGCAAATGGGTACAATTCACGCCCAGCCGATGTACACGTGACGTTCCCCGACTTATTGAAGAGTTACTAGTATGCACTGTTTTCCTGTATGTCATATGCCGTAATAAATGAGCTGCAAAACTGCGGTTTGAACGCTTACAGCCTCATTCTTATTCTGCTGTATAACCTTATGTCAATTCGCAAAACCATAAGCAAATATTGTTTTTACATTATATAAAAACAATGGCCCCAAGTATACTGTACAGATGTTAGATAATATTGTCTAAAGGTCACGTTTTCGAATACGATAAATAACTCACGATAAATTAAATGTTGAATAATATTTGCAAATAGAAGAAACAATGAAGTATACAATAGAAAAAATAATGTGTAAACGTTTATTTATTATTTAATTAGCCGAACAAATTGAAATGTTATACAGATGGATTTAATTTAATTCACGGACGATTTGTAGAATCTCGATCACAGATTATGTGTAAAAACATCACTTACTTACTAATAGGTACCGCGTTGTTACTAAGTGCCGAGCCTGCCGACCTTTCCTGCCGAATGAGTGGCCCCGCATTCGATTCCTGGCCGGGGCCGATATCTACGTGACATGCAAATGATTGTTTTTGGGCCACGGGTGATTGCAGTACCATATCAGTGTACGTCTATCTCACCGGCAACACAGGAAATTCTAGTGCGAGGATGTGAGTGTGTGAATATTCATTTTGTTTATTTTATGCATTTGTTTATTTATCACTACTGTAAAAGTAGCAGCATACTTTACGTTTCTTAATTTTTACTTACAATTAATTCATAACAATTAAGTCAATTGACTTGACACGCATATTCAACGATGTCTCAACGAGATATGATTGGGATTGTATCACCGTGAAATAAACAGTATTTGATAAATGACGTAAACTACAGGCGTTTGTAAGTATTAATAACCATTTTCAACCTTCACTGCAGTGCCCCTATAATCATTGTATTATCTTTACAAACATGATAGATAGATAGGTGCATGGTGTAACCACAACGGATTTTATGATTTATGTAAATATCTATTAATAAAAAAATTATTTAAAGAGAAAACAATCTCATCGAACACAAGAGTAGGGTACATGAACATAATTTCTAAAGATCGGATAAAATATAATTGGTTATTATGGCAATGAAATGAAATGAAATGAAATAATATTTTATTCGAAGTTGGTTTTTACAAACACTTTTCGAATGTCAAACTACGCCATCGCTTCAACAAATCCCTACCGTGAGTGGTCTCGGAAGAAGAAGCGGCAAGAAACTCCCGAGGAGTTTTTTTTTCCTACTCACAGTTACAGAACGCACTTAAACTGGCTTAATATTAAAGTCATGTCCAAGCAGTCTTATCCTGAAAGTAATCATCAAATTTGTAATAACCTTTCCGCATAAGAATGAATTTGACGTGAGTTTTAAATTTACAATATGGCATTTCTGTCAATTTTAATGGAATCTTTATACATACAGTTTTTAAGCGTTCATTACATGCGTATTATTTATTATTTTTTTGTAATGATACTAATTTCAATAAACATCAACTGTATTTTCAAATATTGACAGTTAAACCAGCTGACACATCAGTTAAGTCGTTATGTCATTGTCGTAATTTTTATGCATAACATTCATGAAACTGATCATGTCATAAATCATTTATTAATTAAAAAGTCACTTGACAAATAACATTTAGATGGAACATTGAGAATTTGTAGTCGGAACGGATTTCTTTAAGGGTTTTCAAAACCGGGAGGTTGTTGTAGAACCGGGCATTTCGATACCGGCCTCAATTGAATCCAGGACAACAATCCATAAAATTCACATAGTTTTGCTTAGAAAGACGAAAATCGAGTAGGGATTACTTAAACAGGCAGGTAGGCAGCTTTATTTGTAAATATAACATTTTTAATAACCCTTAATTTTTTGCTTTTATGGTTAAAGACGTAAAAACACAAATCACTTAGTAGTGAGAGTGACTAGCTAGCGACAATATAACACAAGACAACACGGACAAATGTAAATGAATGAAGAAAAATAAGTCCGAACGAGCGATACGTTGCGACGCAAAGTGGTGCGAGCTTCAGCCGAACTCAAACGATGCGATACGATGTTATAAGCAATTTTGGAGTACATTAACTTCATGATAATGCTATTGAATAATTACTTTGACACAATTAATGTTACATTATCGATTAGCAATGATTTTGTACCAAAAAATACCCGAAATAAATAAGTCCGGAAAGTACGGAAAGAACCGAACTATTAGCCTCAGACCGGAATTGAAAAAATTTTTCGGTACCGGGCATTCTCGGTACGTTCGGTTCTAAACCCTACTTTTGTTGTATGTTGCAAATCTTAAATCTAAATTCTTTTTTGTGTCGTAAAACACAGCCATTTTAAATCATACGGACATTTGAAACCTATTTTGTAAATATTCTTCCTCTTTTTTTGGGATAATGACCTCATTATAAAACATCTCCTTTAAAACAACACTCCACTCCGATTTAGTTACGGTAGAACAATTTTGCTAATTTATTTATATGTGTGTGTGTTGATATAATTGATAGATTGATATAGCATCAATCCCGAATAAGGTACCTCCCGAACGGTTAAAAACACATTTCAAATAAGTCCCATGGTTCCGGAAATTACCCTCCACCTACATACATACAAGTATAGATTACTATATAAAGAAACATAATGCACATTTACAGTTACTAATTACCAAAGCATTACTTATTACCTAAATCCGTCATAAGCGACATTGAAAAATTTTAAGGCATTCCTAGTAGTACAATCTTTCGTTTCCTGGGTAAGCTCCATTTTTGGGCATCCACTGAGCTTTTTTCTCGTACACCACATTCTAGTTTCAACATCACATTTGACTATAGAACCAGCTCGTAAACTTCAGTGACAAAAACAGTTTAAACATGGCGCACTGAAATATGTAAATGTCACGACTTGATACGTTGTGTCAGAAACACGTTTAGCCCACATAACGTTACAAGCGGCACTGATTAGGGTTCGTAACACACGCAGAACAACAGAACGGCAATCGTAAACTGATAAAAAATTGATATTATCAAAATATTGTCAAGCATACGTTCGGGTTCTGCCGGGGGATTCTACCTTTACAATGAATTACATATTTAAGCTTACATTAAATTTACTTCATTCCTTAAGTGGTTTCATTAAATTTAGATGCCGTCAGCTGTACATTAATTCAGAAAATCATGCATGTATTTCATGAGGTATTAACGAAATATTATAGCCACTTGTCTATAAACGTGTCCTTAAACGTCATCGATCGTTTCAGACACGCTCGTGGGTATGCTTCCATACGTCGTTTAGTCTTTTAGATAGACTTGTAATCATTTAATATAAGGTGAAAGGTAATCTGTCCATTAACGGATCCAAACCAACCTCTGCTGCTTCTATTGCAACGTACGAAACAATTAACGAAACTGTAGCTAATTCGTTATCAGATAGTCCGTTTGCTCGATTGTCGGCAATTTACAAAATGCTGCGCAATATTATGTTCTATTGCATTTAATTATACTGTTTATTTCTTTACTTCAGGTGAATTGTAAATCTCGTAGCCCAATTAAGAATGACCCTTTCTGCTGAGCGAGAGTTCCCATGTTCGATTCTTGGCCGAAGCGAGACATTTATGTGACTAAAATATTTTTTTGTTCTCGGGTTGTAGTCTGCGATGTCTAATGTATGTGTCCATGGCACTCGCAATACAGCTAGTCCTAATGCGGGGGTGGGAGTGTGTAGGCGTTTATTTATTTAATCCCCTGAAAGAAACACCAGCGCCGGGAAATTGTTGTAATTTTATCAAAATAAAACAGAATATTATCTTATTATTCTAAATCTAGAAAGCCAGGCGGTCATACGTAATGACCGCTGTTCTAGATATTATAAATTGTAATTAAAATTATTTCTGCAAGTTTGGGTGAACCTACCTGATGAAATGTACTACGCACAACTCATTAGTTGGTTTCGTCTCCTTTTATTTCTCAACGTTTGCAAGTTTCTAGGTAATTCATATGTAAATATAGTTAAATGCATATTAAGCAACAATTTTATGAATAAAAAATAATTAAATGTTCTTAAATACCGTGATAATGTAATTAAAACAATGCAGTGGTATGGTATCAGTTTATATGGACTATTTGAATGCCGTGGCAACTTCACCCTATTAGCTAATACAGTTACGCAAGCAACCAATACAAACCAAGACAAACAGACACTTAAGCCGCATATAATAAAGAAGTATACAAGTTATTACTTTAATTATTTCAGTCACAAATAATAACGATTCATTAAAGAATCGTAAATTGCACATTGGAAAATAATGAGTCTTCTTCAACCTCGAAATCTATATTTGACTACCAAATAAAAACGTGTTGCAGAATCCTAATAACATTTAATGTAATAGACGTCGTTACCGATCCATTACAATTATTTCATACGTTTGTCCAACATATACCTCCCTTGTCAATAACTTATGATTGTGATATACCGAGCTCTTAATTATTGTGTACTACGGCTATTGAGCTATCTGTTAACCTAGTGTTACTTCGACGTCGTTAAATCTAAAACATGGGACATTCGGTAATATATATATATTTTTAAACGTCATATAGGGTGTTGTTATAATCATGTATGCTATGTTGTTAGTGTTTGAAACGTTTTTTTTTTTTTTGTTAAATGCCAACCTGCAGTTAACTCGTTCACCTAGTTCTAGTTGAAGTAACGCAGCTAAATGGAGTGAAACTGCTATGTTTATATTGTTGTTCGTGGAAATATTTACATACAGCTAGTGCTGTGCTCGGCTAATTTACTAAAACTTGTTTAATGTCCATCAAATATGCAGACATTTCGGCAAAGTTCCTAGGAATCGCAGTGGACCGTTAGGTTCAACTACATAAGATCAGAAAGCATCCCAATATGCGTTAGATGACAACTGAGAGGGTTTTATAGAGTTGAAATTTAACGTAAAACTTTATACTTGTTTAAAATCTAATCTGAACCAAATTACATTCAATGCCAAGAATGAATATAAATGACGTAATGAAATTAAAAATGTATATATATTGTCACACTAAATTCCTGTCCATGTTGATCTAGGTTTGGATGGTTAACCTCCATAATACATAAATAGAAAAAGATTTATCAATCGATATTCTGACATCGCTCTAATCTTCACGTAACCCTGATGAGTGAGAGGTGGCGGTTTAATGACACTCACTTGTCATGCTTGGTCCTATGTGGTTCGAGCTGCAGCGGGGTGGCGGGGGCGGAGCGNNNGCCACCCGCCGCACCCGACACGAAGTTCCCTGTTGACCTGCAACAACAGAATGTACCATCAATAAGTGCGATAGATAACGATGATCAAGCCTCCAGTTTTTTTAAGTGGAACTTGATAGAATCGAGAGTGAAAGTTCAAGGCCGCATCACGTATAGACACATTTCGTTACATGAGAGAGATTATAAGCAAAAGAGAGCAACGTATACACTCAATAGGTACAAAGCTATAGAATAAAATAATGTCACATTTTTACACAAGGTCAAAAAATTATAAATAGTTTATTATGAAATTTAACTTCTATCACCTGTACGATGACGCACAATTTTTTATGGTAATATATGCACAACTGCAACACCGACAGATTTTTGGTCAAAATAGATGCTGTAAATGAACTTGAAAATTGGCGTTTCAGTGCTAGAACCGATGTGCTTTGCATACAATGTCTAGATTAAGCTGATTTGTACAAATGCCAGCGACGTGCAAAAGAAATCTAACCAAAACCTTGTAAGTTTTACAACAGGGTCTACAGCGTATATTCAGGGTAGGTTACCATGAACTCCGGATGGAAGGCTATAGAGCTAATAGAGCTATAGAGGGCTATAGACACTAAAAATAATTTTGATTGAATTCTAGTAAAGTGGGCAGTAAATTGAGAAACTTCTGTAATTAATATAATCCCCGAAAAAGGGAAGGTTCTTTTCGAGTAAGATCTAAACCAAAAATAAAACCTTACTGTTACAAACTAGAAGACTAATATATTAGTGATACTATACTAGACGTATCTATTTCATTAATATCCCTCTATAATCTTCTTGGCCATCCATCGCATAAAAAAAATAGGAAGATTGGCGAGAAATACTAATAAATAAGCGCACTTTATTGTCTAACGCTGCCCTAATTGAGTAGTCATATAAAAGTTAGAACTTAAAAGACCCTTAAATCATTTGATGGAATAGAGATTTCAATATAAATTTACATTCATTTTATAGAACATTTGCACCTACAAGTTTATCCTTACAATACTAACATTAGCTATGCTAAATAATCATGGACATACATATTTTAACCAAGCTCCACGACTTCATCAAACAGAACATTACTCAATCGTAACAATAGCCAAGGACAACTACTATAGCGATGAGTAAAAATCAACACGAGCCACTGAAAGTACTGTTTTCACAATAACTTAATATAAACTGTTTATAAAACCTTTCACTGTCCAAATGTTATTATTCCAAGTGTAAACGCTTGGTGCGTCATGGCAACATTTAAATTAATAAAATTAAATCCTAGTCACTTTCATCCAATTTATATTCTCCCATTCCTATCTAAAGTTTTGGAAGCCTGTGTACGTAAGCAAATTTTCTCATTTATCACTAATAATAACCTACTGTGTAAATATCAGTCAGGGTTTCGTTCCGGTGGCAGCACCACTACGGCTTTTCATAAAAGTCACGGATGACATTCGAAGGGGATTGTACAGCAAAAAACTAACAATTTTGGTGCTGGTTGAATTTTCCACTGCTTTTCACACAATCGACCACAATATCTTTATGTCCGTTCTGTCGCATTTCAAATTCTCAACCTCGGCCCAAACGTGGTTTACAAATTATCTTCGTGGACGCCAGCAAGCTGTCAGCGACGGTGAACCGTATTCGGAGTGGGCGGATATTAAGACTGGCGTACCGCAAGGCGGTATTCTCTCTCCCATTTTATTTTCATTGTTTTATCAATTATATTAATTCCTCATTTGATTGTTCGTACCATCTATATGCAGATGACCTTCAATTATATTTGGAATCAGATAAAAACGATCTTCATCAAGCCTTCTATAAGTTGAATGAAAACTTAGACGCACTACAGGAATGGTCCTATCGTTACGGGGTTGTTGTTAACCTTCCAAATTCTCATCGGTAGCTCACACATGTTATGTAAGCTAGACCATGAAGCACTACCGTTTATCTGCTACGATGGTACCGTTATTCGACTAAGCCGTAGTATTAAGAACTTTGGTCTCCACGTAGATGACACACTAAGTTGGAGAGAGCAAATCAGCGAGATTAGTAAAAAATCGACTACGGTGATGTATGTTATCCAGATCTCTCCGAAGAACTTCTTAACAAATTGGAGCGCCTTCTTAATAGATGTACATATACGATATATTTTCGAACTTCGTAAATATGATCACATCTCTCAATATCGTCGCCAATTGAAATGGCTACCTATTCGTCAAAGGCGTAGCTCCAGAATTCTCTCCGTACTTTATTCTATATTGAATAGTACAGTGTCTCCTCCATATCTAAAGGAGTTCTTACAATACGTCTGTGATACGCATGACAGAGTACTGCGCTCCTCTTTTAATCTTAAGGCATTCCACCACACAAGACTGGTTTTTATCAATACTCTTTCACAGTTCAGGTTATACTGCTCTGGAACAACCTACCCGTAAACATTAGGAAAACACCAAACATCCATTCCTTTAAATCGCAATTATGTGAGCACCTCCTGTAGACAACGGCGACTGAAGTATAAAATAAATTTTATCAACTCATATATATGGCAATATGTATTTATTTATTTATGTATTGTAAATATGAGTTGTATGTATGTATGTTTATAATTTATGTATGTGTAATGTGTACATTATATTTCAATTAGTTGTTTTGTTTTACACCTACCACAACTTTTTATCATCACCAGGGTTAACTGGTAGAAAATGCCTCAAGGGATTAAGTTCGCCCATTGTAACATTCATTTTTGTGAATTTTCAACAAAGGTTAAACAAACAAACAAACAAATACCACATAATATTTAAACAAAATTACGTTTCATGTCGGATGGCAACACAAGATTGAGAATTGCAAACAATTTGTTGCCATATTTCCGGGTGACTAAACCGCCATGGATGTTTAAATACATTTGTGCAAATAATCGTAAAAGGATGTTTACGTGACAAGTATACATTTTTGATGTTTATGTATTTTGCTTAAGTATATAATTATGTACTCAAAGTATATTGAAATTCTATCTAAATTAAAATCACTAGAGGTGACACGTAATAGTTTAAATTTAATCACTTAAACATGCCTCTTAGAAGCGGCTTACCTAAATTCCATCGACATGCAAGTTATAAAGAAGTATTACTAGAACAGTAACGAATAATAATAAAAAAGTTGCTAAAGTAAAGCTATGTAGAGCTGTCTACTTTGAGATTATCAGAAGAGAGGTATACATTATCTTGAGTGCCGCAACGATAATGGTATTAATTCCTGTGATAATAAAGTGAAACTGCCGGATTTTAAAAGGTAGACAACAAAAGGAGAATTCTAGAACTTTCGTCTTTGATGAATGGAAACCTATTTCAGGTGATATCGATATTGGGATATGTAGCCAAGTTTGCTAAGCCAAAAATAAAACGAATACAACTTTTTGACAGTGCATTTCAATTTATCGAGATCTTCAGTAAGGTCTGAGTGGCATACATGAGTGTTATCATTTTTTAATAATACAAGAGTTTGGATAAGTAAAGTTTGGACGAAATATACAAAGATTCCTGAACGTCGAGAAACATTAATAAAATAGGCAATGTACAGTATTTGATAGCTCAATAAAACTTCCATACAAGAATAAATAATAGATATAAAGAAGACATGACACCAAGTAGGGTTCTAAACATATGAAGCATTTAAAAAATATTTTATCATAAAAAAATATCTATAGATCGAATTTTATTGTATGAAATAAAATCAGAAATGTAAAATAAATTAATAATAAATACAATAAATAAATTTTTGACGTGGTTCTCTGCGACTGTATGTTGACTTTGTCTGATGAAACCTAGTTTATTAACATATTCAGCTATAATTCCATATTAGAGGTAGGTTGCGAAGGCCTACAGAATGCTTCCAACATAAAGCTACACGTGAATAATGTTCGCATCACGTCAAATTGATTAAAACTTTAATATACACTCGACACACTCGTTGAACGCGACTCGTCGTCTATACATCAAGTATTTTCGCAGTTCATACTTGTAGTTAACACAACAATATAGCGTCATCCCGTTTACCGTATCGTCGAAGCTCTAGGTGTTGGTGGTGTAGTTACATTGGATGCGAAACACCACATTAAATATCCCTAACAACATTTCTATTTAATTCTTTTTTGTTTCGTTTTATAAATATTCAATTAATTATCACCAAATAAATGTAAAAATAACATAATGATCTCATCTGCTGCTAGACATTAAACTGAACAAAGTTCACGATATGACACAACTGCAACATTTGGTTTCTTAATTTATGTATTAGGAACATTTAACATCTTCGATCGGACACTTTATAATTGTTGATGGCTGTTACCTCTTCAAATATTAGCAATGACAAAGGTCGCAATTACATCATATTGTAGAGATCATCAAGGATCAAGGTTAAGTGTGTGGTCCCAGTGAGAGCGGATGTGTGTAATTAAGCGATTAGCGAGCGAGCACACTCTTAAATTTGTAAGGTGCTATCATTGATTTTTGCTACTTGCATCTCTATATATTACGTTAGGATAGGTTCGTGAAAGTAAGTGTATTATTACTATTGCACTGGTTCGAGAAACAAGTTTCTTAGACGCATACAGCAGATCTTTGTTCCATGTTAGAATACGAATAAATTTTACAATAATTATAATATAACTGATGATACCGTACCATCCAATATACTATCATTACAAATCATAACTGACACTTTGCTTTATTCGGAGCTTCCTTCACATTGGGAGGCTTTAGACCATAGTCCACCAGTCCAAAACTTTCACACAACTTCGAGAACATAAAACGCAAAATCTGCTTTCTTGATAGAAATTGATCTAACACTTTCAAGTGTATCGACAGCGGTGCATGGTACGACCAACCAAATATACAAGAGCCTAATGAACATCGCTTTAATATAATTTAATTAAAAATATATCTAATCTAATTTAATAAATATAATCCGTGGTGCAAATTACAATAGTTTTTTTTTTTTATAGCAACGGCCGACAAACAAGCAGACGTGAAGGTAAGTGGTCACCACCGCGCTTGACCACCGGGGCCGTTACCGAAGCGTTGCTAGGTAAGAAGGAAGCATTTTTCTTACAACTCCATTGTTGACAAACTCTTCATCACTGAAACCAGGACGCGTTAAAGCAATTCATGAGTGATAATTTAACAGGAATATGGTAGTTAGATGGATTTATAACCCTATCCATATATCTATACCGTCGACTTTAATTTGGGTGGTGGAGACCTGCGGTCTGCGAAAAAAGTTCCTAAACCATTACTTCGCCTGAACTAGTCCGCAAACACCACGTCCAGGGTAGGTTCGGTTGGATTCGAGCAAGAAAAAAACTTCCATACACTTTAGCTTGTTTTTTTACTGATTACTAGTAAATTTTGTATCTGAAAAACCAATATTATCTGTACAAATCTTACCGGTTGTTAAAATATTGTCATCTTTAAATTTAATTAACAGCTTCATTTTTAAACATTCCGCACCTTTAACCACATACACATATATAAAAAAAATCTATAAATATCGTTTATCAATTTCTATTACCAGACACTTGCAGTCAAGGTTAACAGAAGTAGTCTCACGTCTCGCACATTACATGGAAATCAGTGGGCGTAACGGCAATCCTGAAGAGACCCATTTGGATTGTATAGGATCGGATTGTGTAGATCGTGAGAGGTTTAGGTTTATAAAAATTATACTAAATTTAATCCTGTGCTTTAAATATTCAAGACATATATTTCTGGTGCGAAGCAATTGAAAACAACTAAAGTAATAAACAGTAACTGGTGCGAAGCAATTGAAAACAACTAAAGTAATAAACAGTAACTGGTGCGAAGCAACTGAAAACAACTAAAGTAATGAACAGTTGAAGATCAAAGCAACTTCTAATGCATCTACTTATCATTTGCGGCAATTTTTGTGTTCGCCTTTTGGCTGTGGTCGCATCGCGATATAGCAAGTTTGTCCAGTGACTAAAATGACGCATTGTGTTTTACATATAAAAAACTCTATTATTTTTGCAGTCTGTTTTTTTTATATTGTTCTTAAAGGTTTTATACTTTATGTAGGTATTGCATATAGATAATGAAACATCGTAATTTTTGCAGTCTGTTTTTACCCATTCTTTTATAGGATTTTTACTTTGTACAAACCATTATAAATCATTTCCCATACAGTATAATATCAATCACATAACCCACAAAACTCTCATAGAATGCAGCACTAGTCAAGCACGGCATTAAGGTAACCGTTACTACCGCTATTGTGTAAATAAACGTATGAAACTCGGAATTGCTTCGTATTGAGGCAATCTCTAATCTGGCTTACTTGCAATTTAAACATGAAATGTTTGGTTATCATTCATTGCTACCGATTTCTAGAGTAAACGAACAGTAATGGAATGAACTTGTTAGGTACGGTTAAGATAACATTACCTTATATGTACTCAATTGTCGAAAAAGCGGACGAAACTTACGGGACTTTTAGATGAATTACGATCAATACGTTTAAGATTACCTGTAAATATGTACATGGCGTGTTTGTGTCACTACATTATATCGTAATAATAATAAATCACGTAAAATGTATCAAGATTTTGACTTAATCGCCCTCACCACCAAGGTCACGATCGCTTCCGGAAACTCATCTTCTTCACGTTTGTAAACAAACTCGTAAGAGTATGTTCACAAGTCGATCTGGGGTTTATTGACTTTGGTGTTCGGTATATCTTATAATTTCCATAATATAACCGTTATTAAGCTCATTTAAGATGAGCCGCCGGATATTAGTTTGTAAAATTCGACATAAAATCTATGACAAATAACAATTTAATAAAAAGTAAAATAAAACTGAATTCGACTTCCGATCGAAACTTTAAATAAAATTTTCACATTTAGAGGTGAAAAATTCAAATTCAAATGGGACCAATCGCGGAAATATGCCCTCTCAAACAAAACAGGACTTTTCCAAATCTGTGAATAAATTACGGAATTCTGAGGTAGAAATAAATACAAACGAATTGATAACCTCCTTCTTTTTTGAAGACGGTTAAAAATTAAATAATTTTTAATACATTTAATTATTACATCTATTAACTAATAACAACATTATCGTTGCAATAAATTTTAACAACATTACCGAATAAGTAAATTAAAACAAAATACTGCCATTAAGTTACATAATTATATAAAACCTCCGGTGTCTTTCTCTCAAAACCTTGGAACAGTCGACCGCAGGGTTCGCACGCGCCAAACATTGTGAATCCTTAGAATGTTGAATAATGTTAATGTTAATACCGCACATTGAAATTGTACAACTTTAAGTAACATGCTATGGAAGTTACCTTTACATAAATTAAGCAATTAATGTTATACTTAGAAGCTACAACTATAATCAAAACACGTAATTAAAATACAACAAAAGAAAGTTATACTCGTATATAACAATAAATTGATACGAATATTGGGTATTGGGGCGGCCTAGAATACACCCCCAATCCCATGCTGGCAAAACAGGGTGTCCGTAAGAGGCGACAGAAGCCAGCCTGTTTGGTGGTAGGGTTTCGCGTTAAGATTATATTACCACTATTATTATTAAGTCATTAATGTTATTACTGGTATTATTATCTTTCCGTGAAGCCTGTCTGGCTAGCTACCACCGTCCTGCTTGAGTCAACCGCCAAACAACTCATCGTGTTCCGGCTGGGGGCTTGAGAACCAGTTCTATCTTTCTTACCTTCTTCTCATTTCCTGGCCGACAACGCATCAATGACACCATTGGTTTTACTGATGTCCATGGGCGACGGCGACCACTTACCATCAGGTGGGTCGTCTGCTCGTTTGTCGGCTATTAACATAAAAAAATATATATACAAAAATAACAAGTAATGTAGTAAGTAACAAATACTAGCGAGTTGAAAAGACGTATGTAAAAGAATTAAAACTAGATAACTCATAAAAAAAACTACATAGAGACCTTTAAGAACGTTTAAAAAAAATAATTTGTAACAAAGTTTTCTACGAATGTCATACTTACAAGTGTTTTACTTTTATGAGCACCAAGCAACTAACCCAGACTTACAGCTAATCTGTCATCCACGATTTACACGTGCAAAGTAAATAAATAAAAAACATCAATGTTGCCACAAACAGTTTTACACTACACGAACTTATGAATCGTGCAAAGTCGCTGCACAGACATCAAATCTTTAAGATACTGCGTCTGACCAGGCCTCCTCGAGTCTGCCTTATTTTACACTTCAACAAATGTTGTTTATACTACTGTAAATTGATTAGATTATACCATATTACTATTTTAACATCAACGATTACCAGCAATGTTACTCCTAAAATTAACTACAACGCACTTACAATTTTTTCTAACACCCATAATACATGTTTACTTTCTTCAATATTTATCTTTTTATAGTACAGCTGGTATCCACTACACACCCGGTAACTTCTCACTGAATTATCCGTACCTTGTTTCATTGTAAACTTCACAAACGACGTTAAACTGTTTTGAAACAACCCACCGTTGGAGCCTAAATATTCAAATTTAAAGTAATGCGACTCCATGTTTACAAAGTAGAAGGACTAATTTGATGGTACGACACTATTTCACTGGTATTCCGACTGCTTCAGCATGAGGTTCACTGGAATAATTGTGGTAGTAATGTTTACAATTACAGACTGTGAAAATGTAAGTGTTTTTAGAATGGAATTAATTTGTTAGTTTCATATTTTTACCGCTACATATCCAATTACAGAGGATGTTACCAATAAACTATGAAACTGAGCCACCTTTATTAGAGACGGTTTCCGTAGCGGACTTCACAATCAACGATAATTCCCATGAATCATCACTCGGGTTCGACGCATTCAACAGTAAGGAAAATGAGGAATATGATTTTGAAATCGAAGGGAAAATCGCCAATGAAAGATCTAAAAAGGTCAGTCTAATATATAGTAACAGTCAACATCAGTGTAATATATAGTGTATATAGTATAAGTATGATTAATACCACTTCTTAGTACTTGGTTTTATTCATCAACGTGGTCCATAATTGTTCTGCCCCGGACTAACTTTTTAGTGAACGAGAGTTCAGTTAACTCCTTTTAAGTTTACCTCATGACTCATGAGCCTTAAGGAGTTTTATGGAGATATTGCAGATATATTTTCAGTGTTTTTAATAATATTTGATAGATAATAATTTATTTAACAATTGTATCCCAACTTGCAAACTGGTCAAATCCGAATTAAAACTGGCTGGGCTTATGTATAATAAACATTAAGGACATGTATTGTTATATATATTGGGCGGAGAATAGACCATCTTTTAAAAAGATAATTTTAAATTTGACCGTGCATAAAAATATTTATTTATCTACATGAATATTTTTTCACTTGATGTGTTGTTAACCTCTAAAACTCTTCTGTGGACAATTTCGACACCGACTCATTTCCGAACAATAGATTCCTAAAAAATTTCGTGTAATAGACCGGTATACGAACAGACAAACCTACATAAAAGCACGCGATCAGGAATCGAACTGGAGACACCCAGAGCTTATTACTTACTAATGTTTCAATACCTTGACAACCGATATTTTATATTTTTAGCAGCCGTGTGCTATCGTAGTATTATCGAACATTCAAAACCCGAACATGCAGTCGTTATTGCGCAAATATAGATATGACGCAAATGGTAAGAATATTAAAATAGTCAATTTTTTGATATGTAAATATTACACGATACTTGCTCAGATGGCGCCGTTGTTGCTTGAATTCAGTGAGTATGTCTGTTTCTAATTTACAACGTTTCGACTGGCATAATGTCATTTCATTAGCTCACAAAATGATAAAAAATCCGTAAGTAAAAAACAAATAAACGGCAGGCAATACTAAGACATAACGTACATTGTAATTTAATACCGTTAAGCTTAGACGAATTTACCAAGTATTCCTCAATTTATTACTGTATTTCACAATTCTTACATTTAATTTTCGCTAGTGAAGTGATAATGATATGTGACAGTGTCTTTTTGGTGCCTTTAAACGCCTCAATATCCTCAGGATTCCTCAATTACTCGCAGCAAAAACCAGCTTTACACTCTTGTTGCACAGATTGTTCATATACTTAACATATCTTTAATTTCTAGGTGACCTTATTCCGAACAGCGTTAAGTACTTTATGAAATTGCCGCAAGGAATCCGTTCCTCACCTGTGTTAGTGCCTCTAAATGACAAAGCGTTTTCACCGTTGGGAGGATTCGTAAGGTACGAACAAGTAAATGGAATTCATTCCTATAAAAGGCTCATTGTTTCACGCATCAAGAACTTTCACAATATCATCTGTCGGATACGCTAGTAATTCCGGTGATGTATCGTATTACGTAGTAGCCAAACAGGTAATAATACGGCCAAACGGTAATATACATATAGTATACTATCGTTGGTATTAACATTCACAATATGTCTGTAAATCTGTAAATATAATTATGAGATTTTACATTTATAATAGCTAAGTAAATAGAAAAAAGTTTATGTCAGATTTTAAACATGGTTTTTTTATATTCGATATAATACATGTAAAGCCAATGATTTTGTTTATTAATCGTATCCAAAACAATAAAGAGTCTACTTAAAACTATAACCATTCGTTCAAGGTGCTATATTTAAAAAACTCATAATCTCAATAGACTCGCAATAGGGGCAAAAAATAAAAAGCAAAATTAATGTATACTACTAAATAATAAGATAAAATATCTTTTATCGATTACGATACGAATAATTATACGAAACATAAACCATACTTTTAAATACATGATAATACGGATAATATACGAGAAAATTACACGACCACGTTTATACAATACAACAAAGAAATTAAAAGTATTATTAATAACTGACTTCATGAATATGGATGCAAACAAATATATTTGAGAGAAACGAATTCGTTATAAAAGATTGAGAAAACGCATACAGGATTAATGGGTAGGGGATCCGAGAAGGGCATGCAAAAATAAAATTATTCGCACATAATTGTTGCATTTACAAAAGTCGTATTAATTTAATGTTTTAAAAAAAATCAATTATTTTAATGTTCAAAGGGTAGGTATGCTTCAAACATAATGCTGAGAAGTATTGAAAAATGTCTCGTTATCTAAATAAATGATTGTATTAAAAATTGTATTAAAAATATTTAAATAACATATTAAACTTAAACTTTGGTAGTTTTCATATGAATACAAAAGATAAATATGGAGATGCTAATTCTACACAGTAATGACTGTCCGATTTTTTTAATAACGTATTTTCACGTCAACAGGCGAGAATCGATCAGACCGGCCCCCTGATGGTAAGTGGTAATTGTCGCCTGTACACGTTCACCACCACCAAATGCATCACCTTTTTAAATTGTTCTCCGAAATTGCAACCGAATTACGTTAACTTTTCACGGTGGATTTTAGGAGGTTGGTAGCTAGCCAATCAACTAAACAAACAAGCAAATACTGGGTAGTACAGTATCCTAGCGACCTACAACAGATTTGATTACAGCGGATTTGACGTCATTATCTTGCTTGCTATTCAGGAGAGTGCATCAGGAGAGGACTTTGACGTCAAGGATAGACGTGTCACTTACACCCCTAGATTTCATATTATAGTATACACTATCAAAGAATATATATATTATGTTAATGTAATAGCAACATTAGTACTGACAGCCAACCAACCAAAATTTGGACAGATAATATAATATAAAAACAGCTTTTACATTACACAAAATTTATTCTTTCAGATATTACAAAGAAGTACCACCTATTCCGCAAGCGTGGTAATCCAATGGTTCCACTTCCAAAATATATATGGATCCCTTGAGAATAAATAATGAAAATACACATCTAATAAGTATCTGCCTTTTACTGTTTAAAAATTCCTAATAAGAATATTTTGAGGTCCACAATAAGGAAAAAACTACATGTCAGCTAAATTCCCCAATACGATACCGGCCGGGATAGTATAATTACGTCAAAATTTCGTACGAAGAAACACAAATACGCCAAAGCGTTATCGTTTTAAACCGCAAAATAGCAAAAGACAAAGTGTTGGCCAAATGTGAATTAGCAAACTCCACTTTTGAGAATATAACGTACTCTTCTCTGATATTCAAGTTTACTCAGGATGTTTCGTTCACTACACCAAATAAGTTTAAAATAATTAGACGTGAGTGCAGAATCTCGGAAGTGGCCCAGTGCGGAAAATTAACGTTTAAACCACATTACATTTTGTTATTGTAATTAGATAATATGTTTTAGGTCGTAGGTAAATATGTAGATCCCCTGTCAGATTAACTTTTTGCATTTTGTGAAATAAAACAGGCAGTGTACATTTTACAAACTTTAAACTTTCATACAATTTGTTAAGATTATGGACCTATCTATGTAAAATACATTGAAATTGTTTATATTACATCTTCAATAATTCACCGATGAACTACAATTTTCATTGTAAAGGTTTCGCAATTCTGATGCTATTTCATGGCATCAGTCAACAAGTAATCAAAAAATCTTGACCTCGTCGTATTTATTCTTCTAGCGGTCCAAATCTTCTACTATAGTAGATACCTACAGCTACTAGTATAGTTTCATGAAATCTATGACGAATGGAATGGCAAACGATTACAAAATTATTACATATTCACACGAATGACATTACCCGATAACCATATTACCGATAGATACTGACCCACAACATAAAAGGCATATCCACGACTTGTCTCCTCATACTTTTCGAACTAAGTCATCATTTGTCCAAATCGCCTGTTTTAGTAGTAGGCAATAAAACCGTTTCCATAATATGACTCAAAATTTGTAAAGGCGTAGCAAATATATTTATTACCTATAGCATAGGCGAGTCTGAATGAAACTTTGTTTTTGTGAATGAAATACAAATAGCCGGTGCAATTTGCCAGATGTTTGTGCCAAGAATCCTAAGGTTGGAGACACGCGGATATACAGACGGTGGCCAAACAAACACACCTGACAAACAAGCATTGCTACTTTAATATCGGATATCCTTCGATATGACAGACACAGGTGTCCTTTCTCATAGGACACATCAATTATATAGTAATAAAATCCATGGGAACAAACCTACTGTTTTTCATGTTATGGATAATAAACTATACTATTAATGGTGACAGCTCATCGCTGGCTCCAACATCGTTCATAAGTTGCAGGCAGCTTTAACGGGTGCGATAGTTAACTACTGTACGAGATTCTACTACTTACTAACTACATACTACATACACGAAATATTTCACTTACTACCACATATTGTACTGAGGACATTCTCATAAAATCCACGTATACATCTACATACCAACGGTTACGTAATTAATATTCAATGGAGCATTGGAAGTCTATGCGCTTGCTTTGACTGCTAATTTTATTATGTAGTTTACGTTCTACTGAAAGAAAATGCGGATGAAAGGGCATGTACTGTATTGACATAGGTCTATTGAGGGCCTAGTAGGAGCAAGTTTCTCCTCGTAATTGAGGATGCACCTCCAGTGCGGATTGGCCGAATGATTAATGTCTATCTAGTGTCAAATTTATCAAGCCATGGACATAACTTAACTAAAATACATATAAAAAAGAGCGACTGGAATTGGCCGGTGAATTAACATGCCCTTCCATCAAGGTAAAAAAATTACCATTGACGATTCACCTTTCCAAATACCAACTGCGCTCGAAACTCGGTCGAATTAATAACTTTATATAATTTAGTTATTATCTATTTTATAGAAAAGAAGACGTGAAGCATGACGATGAAGGATTTTGCGTTCCTAATTGCAAATTTACCTGAATCATTAAAAAAAAATCTTTTAAACAAATTACTTTAAATCGATAACGAGTATTTTTTTTTACTTTTATAAAAGAAGTAGCTACAAAAATAGTGAATAATACAAAAATAATGACTTAGATATTTTTGTAACTAATAAATCAACTCTAATCATTAAATTTGAGAAATATTTATGAATCTTGAAAGGTAGTTTCCGAGACCGTTTTGCGTTCTAGTCACAGAATTACGATACACGTTACGGTATAATAATTTCATAGTGTAAATTAAATTCGAATCATATAAAAGGATTGTGTGGTGTCATTTACTATCTTAATTTTATTTTATATTAATTATGTATCATAGAATAGGTATATAAAAGTATATTATTTGATATCTGATCCATTAATAGATCTGTTAAAAAAAATTTTAAATTTACAAAGATGAGTCATATTAAAAACCCGCCAATCAATTACACTAGCCAGACAATCTGTCTTCACAATACTATCTATCTGCGAATTGTTTCATTCGTTCGTTTGAACTTTCCTTTTTATGTTCCCGTTATAATTGATTTCCAAGCTATTTGTGTAAAGTGTACAAGGTGATGACTTAACGATGTGGAATGAAATAAAGCAGTTGAATGTCGTTCAGGCAAGACACACACCAATACCACAGACTAGTGCAATCTTTCATACAATCGGCTCAACGAGAAGTTTAGAGTAGACACGGTGAATTACCCGCTTTGATAGCTTTATCTGACACTCGGCCCACTCTTCACGTCTGACTCAACGTCAGAGTTGTGAACCGGTTCGCAAATCAACTAAATTTGTGCCTCACCTACTTCGTGTTCATATTATAAAATCTGTGAAATAGATTCTAATAAGTATGTAAACGCTGGGTGGTCTGTCAGGATACACTGATAAGTGAGCCGCTAATTTTAGCCTAGACTCGTTCGGTTGTACAGGTATACATTGGTAGTGGCAACTAGTCATATACCTTTTTTTTATATATTTTATTGCTCACGTCAATGAAGCTGACGTAATTTTTGGCCTGTTCAACAAGATCAAGTAGTAAACATTATATATTCTATAAGATTAAACACTATTAAAATGATTGTAAAATTTATTCGTATTCAATAAAGGATGACGTACTTAAGTAATAACCGAGCGATATTAGTGCTTGCCTACAAAATACACCTAATAATTGAAGGCGTACTCGTAGAGTGGGATGATAAAAGTGCACTATAAAGGACGTAATGACGTTGGAAAAATATTAAACAGCGTGTAACTTCAGTACCTACTGTGATTATGAACGTATTACCCACACAACATTTATCCATAGGTCGTTTGACATTAGAATAAAAACAAAACCGAATAGTTTAAAGAATTATTAATGAACTCTTTAAATTAATATGTCATTCTTCTAACCCGTATGCTTTGTGCAAACCAACCAACTCGGTCTAGTCTACCACAGTGTTGTTAAATTATTATCTTTAAGCTTGTTTTAAACGCAAATCACTATTGTAAACTTGTACATTTTATTTGATATATATACATGCATACTTGTAAAGCTGATTTTACTTCGGACAATATTTCCAAGTGTATTCAGTTATATACTTAATACATTTGTATATATAATAGTGTATACAGTTGCTGATACAAGTTAAGAGAACACCCTTATATATATAGTATATAGAATATAGTATGAAAAAACTTATATAAAATCAAGTTGTTCAATAAATATAATACTGAACCTTTCAATAGCTTTTTTAAATGAATGCTAAACCCTACGGAAAACCAGGCTAAATATGGAAAAAAAAAGTATTTTCCCGACTTTTCATTCGCCCAACGTAACATAAAACTCGGTTAAGATTTAAGATGTATTCGAATCTATAAGGGCACAAACATTGAGATATAACAAATTTAAATGAAAGATTTTCCCAAAACAAACTTAGCACACCAGCTTGGATGATGGAATACAGTTACAGAAACATCACTATTGTCACTCGTACAAAAAAAAATGTAATACATGGTATTAACCATCATCGTAGTACGGTTTAAATAAGCCACATGAGTAACTTGGGTGATCCTCTTGTGTCCCTTAAAACGCAAAGTATTGGCTATCAGCCAAAATTCCTGTTACCGCTCCTGACACGAGAAAGCTAAACGATCTCGTAACACACCGAATTTAGAAGAAGACTCAACACCAAAGGATCGTGAACAAGCTAATATATAATTTGGTGTAGTTATAACATCCAATAAAACGACGACCTTGGTTAAAACGAACTTATAAATTTGATTTAATTTTATGTGTTTTGAAGCTTCTCACAGTTTGCTGCAGGGATGTTATGGAGCTCCATAACGGTAACCGAAATTATCTGTAATCCGAAATAAAAATATATCCGATATCATAACCGAGTCCGATAAAAAAGTTTTAGATAATTTCGGATAGAGGCAATCTAAATAAAGCACGTTGTGACTGGTTTACCATAACCGAGCCGATACATTAGCCGCGTCGTTCTCATGTTAGACAGTTTTTATTATTTAATTCGTTTTTTCTGTGATTATAATATCACATAATATCTAGAAACAAAGTCAAACTTTGTAATTACATAATTTTTTTCCAAGTCGTAAATCGTCTAATATCCATAACCGAAATTATAGGAAACAATCGGATAATCCGGAATAATTTCCTATCCATAACCGTAACCGAAACCGGTAAAATATTAATCATATATCCGTATCCATATCCGGATCCGAAATTTCATATCCATAACATCCCCAGTTTACTGTACTGATTTATAGCATTTTTTTTATTTACATGACTTGCAGTACTTTAGACAGAGGAAGGATGTTTACGTGCAAATACGAAAATAAATATTCAACAATGTTATATAAATATATATGTGTTTCTCGAGCGATCACACCCATCAACAATCGAATTCTGAACACTTCGCTTCGCGAACGAAGTTCCTACTTCCTGGCTTTTGTATGGTTAACAGTGTCACCATATCAATACTAATTACATCACAGGTTACATAGGTGTTTGATATCAAGATAAACTTAATAATACATCCAACAAAATACCAAGTCTGGCATTCTGCCAGCGTCCGTACAATTTGCTACTTTCAAACAGTAAGCAATTTTTAAGTATACTATGCCGAGGAAAATTAAAGTGGCACTTTGACAACGTCTTCTATCTTCTCCCGTGTTTAATTAAGTACTTTTTACTAAGGTTTTTTATTTGGTATATTCGATTCTGGCGAAAAGTGGCTTAGGCAGTTTTTGCTTCCTCTTTCGAGTTGTCAATAAAATGTTCTTTTGTTGAGTATTGCAAAACTTGATAGCATATAATTAATAAAGCTAAGTCGGACCGTGCGTGGTGAAAAGTTCTGTAATCGGAATGAAGACTCATTTTATCGGCTACAAAAATAAGATGTATTCTATAGCATTACTAAAGAAATACATTTTTGAAGTTACTAAATTTTAAGTACGTAACGAGTAACAAAACTAAACAATATCAATTATCGTTGAAAGTGTTCTTAAGCTAAATAACGTCAATTTTCCTGGAAGGCATAAGTAATTGTATACTAAACTTGAAACGCAAGACTATGCCCATGATGGGATCTACCAACATATGCTATAAACATTACCATTAATCATCATAAAGTGTGATATTTTAATAACTGATGTTCTTATTGGTAAGCAACTTATGTGGCCTCTCAGAGATTCTGTCCATTTCTGCTAGCACTAAGCACTGGCATTCTGCCAAGTTTAATACGCGACCCCGAAACGAGAGAAACTCCACGAACTGCATAACAGGCCGTTTTGAGGATACGTCTCTCATGAAAGGATTGAATTAGAGTTGAATTATGTTTAATTCAGTAAAAAACTGCCTTCATGTCTTTCTCGCACAATGACCTTGGTGTCGGTGTAGTCAAAGTATTCATAGTACATAAAACTTGGTCACGTACGAAAATTTGTCAAGCAAATATTATGGCTCCAATCGTTTTATATGGCAACAAGGAGTAACAAAGGAAATAGGTATATGTAATACAAGTATTTTAATAAAAATAATTTTGCTAACCCTCTGTCTATGTGCACGTTACTCAGTTGTTTATGGTCACGAGCATATAGATAAGCAATATAAATTTATCTATTTTTTTATCACAACACGCTGTTGTTTAAAAAACAAATATATCACCGTCAAGGCTTACATAAAGGCGACTATTTAATATCTACCTACAATATGGCGGCATATCCGGTGATCGGAGACTGCCTCCAATTCATTCACGGGTATAAATTTAATAATATACAGCCTTGGCCAAAAGTATTAGGCACCCCCAATAAAGTTACTGCACATCTGTGCTAGGTGAACAACGAGTAATATTCTTTTTTTAAAGGATTACCGGTATAATGACACGCTATTTAAAACAAATGGGCCGCATATTTGGTGGTCATAAAACATCTGGTGCATCAATAATAAAATATTCGTTTTTTCTTGGTCGTTTATTTGTAATATTCGGTCAGTCTGCATTTGGAAATCATAGTGTAAAGATCGTACATTTGTGGTTTCGTGATTAAATTGAAAAAATACTGAACTAAAAATGCCAAAACAATACGAAATTAGTTTCGAAAATCGTGTGAGAATCCAGGTTTTACACGAGCAAGGAAAGTCGCAAAAAGAAATTGCGAACTTAGTAAAATGTTCGCGATGCGCAGTACAATCCGCTACCAAACGGTTTGCGGAGACCGGCACTCACGCAAATAAACCAAAAACCGGCAGAAAACGAGTTACTACAAGCCGTGAGGACAGGAAATTTATCCGTGAGTCTTTGAAAGACAGAAAGAAAACTTCTTCGGAGCTAGCTGCGTCTTTAACTGAAGAGTCCGGAAAGCCGATCAGCGCTCGAACGGCTAGAAGGCGGCTAGTAGAAGCAGGCTTAAAGGGCTGCAAAGCCAGGAAGAAGCCGTGGCTTTCAGAAGCGAACAAAAAAAAACGGCTTGATTGGGCTCTGAGACACCAACATTTGACAGAGACGGATTGGTTTAACGTTCTCTGGTCTGACGAATCCAACTTCGAGGTTAGTTTTATTAATTATTTTATTACACAATTACAATGATAAATTTTGTAGTACTCTTCAAATTAAAATGGTATAAACTTTTTTAATGTGTGCTATTTTTTTGTACTTTACAGGTATTTGGAACGCCAGGTGTGACGTTTGTGAGGCGACGGAAAGGCGAAGAATATCACCCAGATTGTGTAGTGCCGACCATAAAACACGGCGGAGGCAGCATTATGATTTGGGGCTGCATGGCTGCGGATGGTGTCGGCGAAATGTTCATATGCGAAGGTCGTATGAATAGTGAAAAGTACATTAATGTACTAGAAACAGCATTAGTGCCTTCAATTTCAAGAATTTTTGGCGACACAAATTCAAATGGCGTTTTATTCCAGCAAGATAATGCGCCTTGCCATAAATCAGCGACCACGATGCGTTGGTTTGCGGATAACAGTATTGACTTGTTGGATTGGCCTGCCCAGTCTCCGGATTTGAATCCAATAGAGCATTTATGGGGTGTTTTAAAACGCAAAATCAAAGAGCACAGCATAACATCCAGAGCTACATTAAAAAACGCGTTGGTACAAGAATGGGATGCAATATCCCCAGACGTGTGCCTTAAACTTGTACGCAGCATGCCTCAGAGAGTTGCTGCTGTAATAAAAGCCAAGGGTGGTCCAACAAAATATTAGTTTTTTTAATATTTATTAAGGAAATAAAATTATGAAACAACCAAAACTAGTTTTATTTTTTTTATACCCGAAATATGCAGCAAGTTGTAGGGTGCCTAATACTTTTGGCCAAGGCTGTAATTTATTGACGGATGTCAACAGGAACGAATTGATAAACCTCTTGTTGGTATTTTCACAATTAATACAAACATTATAAGAGTGAAACTTGATAATAATATGAAGTTTAATACAAAATTAATTAAAATTATGTAAAAAAATGTATTATTTATTAAAATTGATACCATTGGCTAAAACTAATATTGTAACAGTATATAAGAAATAATTAATAATAATAATAAGAATAGAATATTATCGGTTTGTTATTTTATACCAATGTACAGCATACATCTGTTCAACTACCAATTTCTCATCGATTCTGCAATTCAGAACCTCTGGTGTGTAACGGACACCATACCCCAAGCTGCAATGCGCATTGCAGTGTTGCATCCTGCTGACCAACGCATGAGTTGTGCCCTCCAATGGGAGAACCCTGGGGTCATATTATCTAGTTTAATATTAACGGTACCTACTCGTTTATTATGATTGACTAAATTATCTAGCTACGTTCTAAATCAACCGTGAAATGTCTTTAACATGGGTACATACTTCGTTTTAAGTATTGAAGAGCTAGTAAAGAAGCTGTTTCGCCGTTTTTATTCTTGACTATATAATGTTTGAGTTCTAGAATTTAGTTCCGAGAATTCTTTTATTTAAGCGGCACCGACGCCTGTTATCTCATCTGTTCACAAAATCTGCAGTGATTAGTTTATAAGTTCTGTTAAGTGGTGGGTGCCATATTTCATGGGTCTAGAAAGAAAGAACACGCAAATGTCGCAGTTATTGAGTGTTGGCGTAATATTTTATGATTAGAATTAAAAAAAAAAATTAAGAAGGGGATTGTGTTGGACGGTGGAAATGGAATGTGAGGGCATTTGGCCCTAGATAGGCATGCGAGCAGGATGTCGAGTAAAGATGATTATATCAGAGCGTACCACGTTTTGTTGTCATGTTAAACTATGAAAATAGTCCAAGTATTAAATAATTGTACGAGTATACTGATATGGTATGATTCAAGGCTCTCCTGACACGACTTCTGATAACTGGCTACTTATACTAGCAACGTGTCCGTGACAACCCGGGTGTTCTTTACATATCAAATGTATTTCTGTTAGTATTATAATAATGATATTAATAAAAATCCTAATACCGTCTGCCTCTTTACTTCCATATCGGCATGTTCGGTGCATAAATAAAAGTCAACCGTGTCGGTCTGTCTGACCACGTACCACATAAAACTACAACAGATGCGAATGATACTTATCATATCATGGGCCATTCCCGCGGAATAAGAAATAAAAGTTAATAATATGGAAATCCTATGAAGAAAGCAGTAAATAATTTTTTTACTGCCCGATTGTAGCTACTATAATAAATAAATATATTTATATATTCATAGAACTAACAAAAAACCATCTTAAAACAATGTGGGTGCTATTTAAATACTAAGTAGGTTTACTGAAGCGAAACGAAGAAGTAGTATTTTTGAAATAAATAAATATTTAAACAGTTCTTACTAAAAACGCGATCTTCGTTTAACCGACAATAGTTTTTGTTTCGTACAAAAGGAAATGTACGTAACAATGGGCGACAAGGCCGTTATGTAGACTTGCCAGCAATTTTACATGCACATTATTACTTGATGAACATTCAAATACGATACTTGATCAAAAATAACGTTACTGCATACAAAAAATGAAGTCCGAATCGTTAGTAAAACTCAAAATGTTTACAGTCCATTAACGGCAGTGTATTGCACAGGTCTCCCCTCTTAATTAATTTAGAAAATACACATTGGTGAAGGGGTTTCCCAGATGTCGGAAGTGCTCATATGAAACACCTCGGACATGTTTCATGGCTGTTATTTTAATAATAATAATCGGAACGGAGCGACGGCTTAATACAACATCCGAATTACACACAAAATAGTTCAATTGATGTCAGTGGCTTTGTGAAAATTCTAAAACACCTAATACACAGCAGATTTGTCAACTAATAAACTGGCCTTAAATGCGCGCTGGTTATTTCTGTATAACAACAAGCTGGCCTAAACTGGGTCAGCAACGAAGGGTAAGAGTCTATCATCACAGCTGGTGCGAATGTGACATGGAATGTGACATGGATACAACATTGGCACCAGTTACTTTGAATACATTTAGAGTAATATAATAAGCTTCATGTATTTTTTTCTTTGGATGAGTTTTATATCATCTGATTTTGATTAATAAATACATAGGTACAACAACATTTTAAATGTTTAATTGTTATTATTACACATGGCATACTGAGTAGTTTTATTTTATGCAATGGTTGGTGAGTTGGTTTCAATAGAGTATTTTCTGAGTAATTTAAATTAAATGTAAATATTTAGTTTCAGAAATTTAAAGTGATATTTCTTCAATGTCTATATTCATCATATATATTATTATCAAAGAGATAAAACTCAGGTGTTCAAAAAGATTTTTCGCATGTACCCATATCTTATCACAATTTATACTGTAATATCTTAATTTATGGATTATTATAATAACAAATGTTATCAAGATAAAAATCCAGGTGTCCAAAGAGAATGTTATTATAATGTATATAACTAATTATACACAAACAGACCCCAAAGTAAATTTATTTGAATATGCAAATACCACAAAGATCCTGTGCAAATAGTTAAGGCTCTGTGTTTTTGTGGTATAAATTGCTACTTAAATAAAGAATTAAAACACTACTAACATTTAGAACAACACCAGTTGATCTATGTTGTCCATCTTGTTGTACTTCTGAGCACTGGGGCACAGTCCATGAAGTACTTGGGCAAAACTCAATATGTAAATCAATCATTATTGTACACAATTCTAATAATAAAGGTTAAATCACATTAACTGAATAATGTTAATCTAGTTTTCATATTTCCATATTGTTACATAATAACGTGTTGTCCACTAATATAAAATATATAGATAGCATGTAAATTGCTCCTGAAAATAATAAAAATATTATAAAACAATCTCAAGTAACAAATCTGTTTCTTATTGGACGCCCAAACTTTTTTTATATTAATCTTTATTACCAGTAATAATGTTTATAATTTATGATGACTTTTTAATGACAATAAGTAATTGAAAAGTACACTATGTTGCTTTTCAATATAAATACAAATAATAAAGTGATTATGTGAATATGTAAGTAACTGGTAATCAAGCAAACTGACAATGCTGTGAAATTATTGAATCCACATGGGAAAATATTGTGTGATGGTAAATAGAACATAATATATGAATTTAGCAAGTAAATTATTTGATAACCATAGTATAAATAATCAATTACATATACAAAACAGTGATTGCACAACTATGCATGCAGTAATTCTGAAGAGTTCAATAAAACTTAATCCAAAGCTAGAAATGTTGTATCAGGTGATTCTTCACCTGCTAGTGAGCCTTTATCTATATGTTCCATCTGTACAACATATCTTATTTGGTCCATTTTGATGTTTATCATCTAGAGATGTACTAGCAAATCAATTCACTAAAGAAACAGATTTTTACAATAAATCAATTTGAATTTTAAGGCTTTCTTATTGTTTTGATAATTAAATTCTAAATCCTAAAGACCATGACATTGGAACTGAAAAGGTTCTACCATAGTGTCTTCACTAATTACTTACCATTAAGTGAAATAACAGCCAATTTAATGCTCATAGACACAAAAAAGTTTTGCACAAAACCAAATTATTTATTGAGTCTCTGATGAAGATCCATACTCATCAGTTGAGATACTTTCACCCGTTTATATAATTAATTTATTTTCAATTATATTATCTTTGTTTAAGTCTCTGGTAATATCTTGTTTTATTATTCCTTTAATTCTTTCAACCACATTCATCCAATTATTCTTAGTGATTTTGTCACAAGCTTCTTTTAAGAAGACCATTACTTTTAACATTATTATTGTCTTGATTTTTGTTTGATTTTCAACATAGGATATAAATCTGTAATACCAAGTGATTATAGTAATTTAATGATTATGGTTGGTTCATAAATGGTTTTAAGCCATCACTTCTCTGTGAGTACAGATCTCCTGATTTGACCACAATAAAATTTAACACAGTTTGTAAATAATGTCAATAAAAACAAGCTGGGATTTTTCACATATATATATCTACTTAATTCTGAGTGTACAAGTATTCCACTTATTTATTTACTTTTTTACTTATTTTGATTTAAAAACCCTCATGGAAGGTTAGTTTATGTTCATGAATAAGAACTGTCAAATTGGGCCAATTAAATTGTGACTACTATAATGAAAGTTTATAATGTTACTAAAAATTTTGTTCATTAATAAACTTTTGTCATTTAGGTACTTCTCTAAGACAATACTCAATAATATTTAGATTTTTTTTAGCATACAGTACAGTACTTAGTTCTAGTTTAAAATCTAGGATTCTGTATTGCAAGTAGCATAGACAATTTTAAGAGATTACAAACAGCTATATTTATATACATATCTTGTTGGTAAGCATGATCAGTTGTGTCACATGGCATTTAATGTGTAAATTGAACTACAAGTTTCCTATCTTAGAAGGCAGCATTACAATCAAAGCTACACCCCAACAGTGTGGTGAATTATATTTTAAGCCCCTATATAGAAATACTTGTACCATGCAGGGGATAGCTAAATAGTGAAGTCACTTATAGGCTTAATCACAATTTGTGTAACTGTCAAGCGGAGCCCAAAATATTTAAGGAATAATAAATTTCTAACAGCTTAAATGACAGTATAATTAACTATCCATCCATCAGCCTTTGGAGGTCCACTGCTGGACATAGGCCTCCCCTAACTTGCGCCACTCTGATCGGTCCTGAGCCCTCTGAATCCAGCGGATGCCCGCTGGATTAACTAATTAACTATATCCATAAATTTTATGATACAATTTACATACATTTGCTTTAATTTTGTCATAAGCATAACTTTGTACAGAGGTATACACATTATAAAGTTATATATATAGTAACATAATTATAAAGTTGCATTACATACCAGGTTTTCCTTATAGTTGAAAGTCCTTTCTGCGCCTTTTTTCCACTAGCATCTGCGATAACAGAAAATCTATCACTGAAACTCCTTTTAACCTCAGGTAAGTTTTTGGTAAACTTCTCGCCAGAAGATAAGCGTAAAGACTTTCCTGTGACAATATTGTCAGTTCTTCTTCTATAGAATTCAGTCTGTCGACTTTCTTCTATATTCGGTTCTAATGTTACAGAAACTCGTTTACCTCTTTGTTTCTTTCTGTTATCGTTTACACTAATTGCCGATTCATCGCCGTTACACTCCTGACACTTATTAAACCCGTTAGTGACATTTTTATCCCCGAAACCTTGTACGAAACAGAGCATAATGTCCTCAGGGTAAGACTCCTTCATTTAGAAGGTCATAACCACTTCCAATACAAATCCAATACGCTGGTCACTGGACAGTGACAACACAGTTCACTATTTATACTTTGGATTAAAAAATCTTAATATACAGAATCACTGATAATAATAAACATTCGACACACTATTCGCATACAATCAATTAATCGAAGTAGTAGACATACTCGTTAATATAATTATCTGAGGTTTTGTTTTTTATTGATTAGATTTTAGAGGCCGCCAAAAATTATCAAACTGACATGACATGACACTACATTCACGTTCGAAAACTAAAAAGTATTACTAAACATGTTACGTTCAAAAACACTTGCACCACGCAGAACAGCTGTTGATGAACTGAGCGAACGTATAGTGTGTAGCGTTGTAACTCCCAAACGTCGTGCGACGAACCGGTGGCTAAACAGTTTGCCTTCACTGCTCCCGCCCTGTCTCTATATTCATATACTTAGACGATCATGGCTAGACGAAAGGATGCACTAGCGAACTACATAGAAGGGATTCAAATGCAAGCCATTAAAATACAGTCATTCGTATCTCTCGCTGAAATAAACAGCATTTTTTCTTGAAGTTCACGCACAATGTTTCGACTGCCGCGTGCATCGACTAACGGTAGTTTGTGATTAACAACGTAATTAAAGTATAGAACATAAAAAGAAAAGTATTATTACAGTGCAATTATTAATTGAATTACAAGTGATGAACAACAAAACAGAAACCCGTCGCCTTTAATGTCGAATAAAAGCTAACCACACTGTATAAACTTTGTGTCTTTTCGGTACGGTTATCAAATTCTATAAAATTATATTAAAAATAATAATAACAGAGCACGCAGAGTGCATAATTTGTCAAAGCAGCTATCCATTCTGAAATCACTTTACTTAAGTTCTAGGGAAAACTATCACCCCGCACTATTAATCTACAAATATCTCAAAAGCTTCGTTGGTCGACAGAAAAGGCATAAAGTATAAAAAATTTGTACCTACTCATGCTACATTACTTTTTAAATGTTAAGATATAATGAAACAGTTTGCTAGTTCGCTAGGCTGTGATAATGTTAAATAAGATCTTCATCACTATGACAAAACATCTACGAACAACATGTAAAGTCACTAACGGGGCGTATTTAAAAATATTTTAATGAATTGACTATCTGCTAATAATACTTCTGCAAATAATTGAAAATTACTAGATTAACCAATAATTTAAAGTAGACAAGTACACGTAAAGTAGACAAATAGACGAAATGTTTTTTTAGTAAACACTTCCATAGGGAAAATAGTATTAAAACATTTCTCGGATGATTTGATTAGGATACGATATTCGTACATACGTACATACGACATACATACATTATTACATACATTGTATTACATACATACATACATTCGTACATACGATATTCATGAATGTCTTTTCCTATTTAAAAGTTCAGAAATTCATGCCCGTTTATTCATTGCGTTATGTATCGTTTTATTGTCTCTTGTGAATTTCTAGAACTAAAATGATGGCATATCAAATGTTTCGTGCATTCCTTCAATCGATTTAACTTTAGGGAAAACAACGATGGGGTATCACCAAGGAAACCTGGAATCAAACAAAATCACCTGCTGCAAGTTTTACCCATTTCTATTCTGACAATAAAATGCATACAAAATGAGTTGAGAATATTTGTTTATTGTACACATACCAACAATTTTTAACATATTAACGCATTATATTATAACTTTGTTTGTTTTGTTGTTGACAGTAGTTACATAAAAATGAACCAATAGCCTATCATACCAACCAAAATCTAGGATAAATTGTCGCTGTCTAATTGAAACACGATCTCTACCTTCCATTTGTCAAACATCCTACGTCAATTTAAGGAAACCTTGACCATATTTTTGTCATATCAAACCAATATAATATTAAGAAAGATTACCTATTTTTTCAATTATTAAACAATTTTTAGATAGACTAAGTTGAAATCGTAAAGTTGTTTTGATGTGCATGTAATTATCTATATAAATAAAAATTAATTGCCTCATGTATGATAAGATCTGAATGGCTCGAACGATTTGGCTGATTGTTTATTTTTTTATAGTGTTAGTTATAAAGACGAGGTTTATATGAAATATTTTTTTTGGAAAATCTACCATAACAGACTGAAATATTGATGCTGTTTTTGTATGAAATTGACAATAAAAATGTAACGTTGGTGAACGAACTTCTATTTTTCTTCAATAGAAGGTTGTACCCGAATGAAACTGTGTTGTGCCGATATATTATAAAAAACCGAATTTTTCCTAAAATTGGACGTAGGATAGAAATGTGGATGTGGCGCTCTCACTCTCTCTCTCTTTGTTGCGCGATCTCTACGTTTTTAACCTATCCAAATTATCAGACATCATAAATAAGATGCGATTGCAATACATTTTCTTTTACCATGTATTGGACTCAAATAATATCGTAGGAAACGCACTGCATAAAATGTAATAAATGTAGATGGTTTTACGTTAAAAAACACAAAAGATTGCATAAGCATTAAGTATTAAAATATTAAAGTTACAAAACCTCGTCCTTTCCAGTCATAAAAGACGGAAACAAGGTTAATTTTTTAGTACTAAAATAACTTAAAACTGTTCAATTTGATTATTCCTAGTAAAAAATAAGTTTTCCAACAAATTACATAGGATGTATTTTCAATTTGCTTACGAACCTCTACTAAATACGATACAATTTTAAATAGATTTACATATAGTTTTAAAATTTAAAAAGTTAAAATGATATTGAAAATAAGGTCTAAGAACGAAACGTAAGTAGTAATCATCTAGGCCAGTCTGTTTATGAAGCCTCACAAACGAATGAATAATTTTGTTTTATGTCCAATACCTAGCAAATTACAGGACACGAGGGATCTCTGCTGCCTTTGGGTTAGGCGATTGTGCCAATACTGTACCGGTCAATGTAAGCAATCGATTGACCCGCTTTAATTCAGCTTATCTAGCGAAACTTACCGGTTTCACAGTTCATTTTCGTTAGATTTTGGCAAATAGGCTAGCCTTCAATAAAATCTTACCAATAACCGGGAGTATTGTTGGGATTACAGTAAACTCAACACTAATCCATCATTACAACCCATAAATTGACCTCCCTTTAGGGCCTTAGTCCGCTAAGTCATCCAACTGCGGATGAGTAGACTTCACACATTGTGGAGAACTTTCAGGTATGCAGTTTTGCTCACGATGTTTTTATTCACCTTAACTTACGGTTTAATATGCCCTATGAAACGTGGAAGTGCTCATGAAATTTTGCCATTAGCAGTCAATGATACATCTTCCGCACAAACTATTAGAGTATAAGCGTCTACTAGACTACCGCCACAAAATGTTGAATTAGGCTTGTATTATGATGCGTGTTGCTTCAACACTTAGCGGGCTATTGCGGGGCACGTTCTTATAATTGAGAAGGTGTGAAGCGTATTTCATCACGCTACTTCGGAGAATTAGTGACCGAACCACCAGCCGGCGTAAAACGCAGCCCGCAAAAATTCAGTCTGATTTAATAATAAATACCTTCAATGACGTACTAAAGTACCCTCTGAAGCTCATGAAATGTTTTCCTTAGCATTATTCATCAAACTACTCAACAAGTAGTTCCTTATAGTATCCATTTTAAGGGACACTGGAAACTATCACTCAGGTGTTCACTACTACACACAGGTATAGGTGCAGGAACACGTCCGATTAGTACCATATCCATCACAAGACTGCTATTTTTCATTAGACAACTCGCCGCTTGATAACTACCTCAGCTACTGACCAGTAGATAGCTAGTATTATCTCTAATGAATAGACGCATACATTGTAAGTAGGTCTATGAGCGCTTGTTGTCTCATAATACTCGTATCTAACAACATTATCTCTTTCTACAATTTTTGGTACTTACATGTGATGCAAATAATAACTAGAATGAATCTCTGTTATACCTATTAGTGCTTTACTTTCCAACAATTTTGACTCGCTCATTCAAACTAACTCATTTCAGTCATCCGAGAGTTGTATCGTATTACTCTCAGACGAGTAATAAAACATACATATTTTTATGTTACTCTCGAATCCCTTGAACTAAATATAATTTCATTTTGATATAACATCATAGCTCCAATAAGAGCCTGTTTACAGAATAGTAAACACGGCGGTAAGAGTCCGGCGTATGTTTATGATAACGCTGATACACCAAGGATTCTTGTAAGTGGTCGTAGATCAAAGCGCGCGAAACACGCTTCCAGGTAGTCGAAGCGCCTGTCAACCCAAACATTATTCAATAAATGCAAATTCATATTTTTATGACGCTATTGATCTTGGCCGTGTACACACATAAACTGTGACGGTAACAAAGTTGAGAATATTGTGTTTATTAATTGATCTTCCTAAAACACGTGTCATTATTTCAAAGGAAACCATGACTTTGTTCGCTCGAGCTGTCGAAAAACATATCTATTTTTAAGACTCAAAAGTTTGTTAAACAATGATTCATTATAGTTGGAGATCAATTTTAAAATTCTAAATCCCGGGTGATATTTTTTTTTAATTCAAGACGTATGTACCTCTAAATTAAAAACTAAAAAAATATATATTTTGTACTTCTAAAATAATAATAACAACGATTATAACAATCCAATAAATAAATCTTTTTAAGGTTGGAAAAATAGAGCTTAAATAGGACTAGTATTTGTTAATGCCCGATTTTCTCCGAAACTACTGATTAAGAAATAACATTTCTAGAACGCACTCGTACAGATATTGATGACCCAATGACAGTTAAATACCGGTAATAAATTCTGATTTTTGGGAGTCAAATTCGGAAAATATATTAGAGAAAATTTACTTTTACATACATCGTTTGACATATCAAAAGAGTTCAATTTGAGTGATACAAATATTATGTAAAGATGATAGAGAAAATGTACATAAACCGATTGCTTATCTGCGAATCTACTCATGTTAAAACTATGAATCCTTCGTTGACAGTAAAAAAAATATTTCTGACAACAAAAAATCCTATCCTACACCAGTCCCGGTCGGATGTGACTGTTTGTTGGACTTAATTCCAGTAAGACATACAATGGCCACCAAAAACATTCATAGAAATGGTTTTTACTCACAAAATACATTCAATAATAGTGTTACAAAGCTTCTCGAAGGATAGCCGAGAAGAGAAAGTCGGCAGGCTTACGAAGTTTCTGGAAGGGTGGCCGACCCCTCCAGTGAGAACAATGGAGGCAATAAAAGTAAAACCCAGGTAGTAATAAAAACTACCAATCTCGCCCCTATGCTTTAGACAAAACGGGTGAGATTGGCATACATTGCCGAAAGGTTGTTTACCTGACCCGCTATTTTTATGTCGATTTCCGGGAACTGTTGCCGTTATTGACTTCTACGAAGGCCGTGGAAGGATCTGGAAGCCCGGAAATCGATATAAATAGCGGGCAGGGTCGGCCACGGGGCATTCGGTTTCTGGATACGAAGCGAAGAGTTCTCTCTCTACGAAGCGAATAATTGCGATCTACGAGTGCAACTGCGATAGTGAAGTGAAATAAAGTCTCTGCGGAATTACTTTGGCATTTTACGAGCCTACGGATCCTGACACGTAACAATACAGTAAAGCTTAAGCTAAATGGAATTGTTCAAAACTGTTTTTTCAATATTATTTTTATCAACGTGTCAATCGACGAAACAACAAAAGCAAAATGTTTTTCAATGATACCGAAGTTATCGGATCAAACAATATAAGTCAATAAACGCTGAAGCGTAGCTACTCGTATTACGTTGTGACGTTGTGAGGTTGGGCGGATTGAACATCGTTGTTTACTTTATTGTTGACGCACATACCAGTACGCGAGTTTGTCGCATTATTGGCAGAAGTCCATGCTGACAAAGTATCAGGAAATTTCATTTGCATATTTGCTCCCCATCTTTAGAATTATAAGTAATGTAAAAATAACAACGCACGACGTAATATTGCGTTATGAGAATTTTCTGACGAAACCGAAACCTTATTCTCGATCTAGACTCTTAGATTGTATTGATACGAAGGTTCGACGGAAAACAATAACGGCCATAAAAACCAGGTACCGATAAGGACCACCCCAAACACATGATACAACCCGCCCTCGTGTTTGGTAGAAAAGGGCGAATATCGCGTACAATGTTTGTTTTAATGCCTGCGATATCTATTGTCTATTGTTTTCAGAAGATTGTTGAATTGACGATCAGGGCTAGGAAGTTCTGAATGGCTCGGAAATCGGTATAAATGGAGGGTGGAGCTGTCTACGGGCCATGACCACCCGGGTCAACAGCGGGGTGTGTCACCAGAGGGCTATTGACCCCCTCGAGCAACCGCACGGATATGGAAGGTTTACTCGAGTCCCGAATTCCCCACGTATGGGCGAGCATTCAGTGGCCGCATATAAAACGTCATATCATATCACAGGTGGTTCAGATCTCAAATACGAAAGGAAAGGGTTCGCTATCTGCGATCAACGAGTACGACCGTGGTTGTTTATTAGTGTTGAAGTGTAGTGAAGTCGCTGCGATACCACTTAGGTAAGCGTTTTTCAAACCCTGCCACGCAATGACATTATTAGTTGATGAAAGAAACTCGCTACGTTGTGTTGTAAACAATAACCAACTACGTCTGTTGAGCCCATGTCGTTAATAAATCTGTAATCTGCTTCCTCATCCGTAAATAAAAATGTTTAACCTTGTTACTTTTCTTGATACATTGCCATTTACTTATTTACATACTTGTAATACAATTTATCATGCACATGTGCATCTTGCACGGAACAGTAAAAAAAGAAGAAAAATGATTACCCTTAACCCGGTCTTCACCTTCCAATAATTTTTACAATATATATTTAATGTGATGGCGCTATATTTCGTGCTCCAGCATTGTGGTAGAGGTTTTTACCTGTCTACCTAGCAACCCTTTTTTTAAACTGTAAAGTATTTTTAGATGTTTCAATTGCAATATCGAAGAGCCAGTAATACTTCGGTTCCATCTTAGTCAATAATATGTAAGAAATCGATGGTATTATGCAATTCCTGTTATGGGCAACGGTGACAATTTACCATCAAATAAACCATATACATATTATACAAAACATGTTACATGTAAAATAGAGATGTTATGGAGCTCTGTAATCGTAACCAAAACTATCGCATATCCGAAAATTAAAATTTATCCAAAATCGTAACCGAATCCGATAAAAATGTTTTGAATTATTTCGGATAGGGGCAGAGTCTAAATGAAACACGCTATGGCAGGGCTTCGCCGGCCGACCTGATACTCTAGCCGCGTCGTCCTCATTTTAGACACTTTTTATTGCTTCATTTTTAACGCTGTTGTTCTATTCTGTAATTTTAATATCACATAACCTACAAATATAGTCAAACCTTGTAAATACATTATATTATTTTTCCAAGTTGTAAATTATCTAATATCCATAACTGAAATAAAGTGAAACAAACGGATAATTCGAAATAATTTCATATCCGTAACCGTAACTGAAACCGGTAAAATGTTATTCACATATCCGGATTCGTATCCAGACCCGAAATGTCATATCCTTAACAACCCTAATGTATAACATAAAAAATAGTGATTACTGTGTTACGTTCGATTTCGAAAAAAAAAGAGCGCAAACCACTGCTTACTGGCAATTTATTATTACCTGTAAAAAAAGCCTTTTTCTTTTTTAACTTTGTATTTTGTTCTTGAATACTAAAACTACAAAATTTACGCGAACCAAATAACGTGTATAAAAATATTACAAAAATCTATGCCGTGACGCGATTCGAAAGGCATTAAATAAATTAACGACCTAAACTACCTTTTTATTTAGGCGTTTCAGGAAATATAACCCCATTTCTGAAATGGGTCGATCGCAACCACGAGACATGATGTAAGTAACATTAATGACCAGTTGGTGTGGTAATAACTCAACATCGATAAGTTTAGTGACAAATCACTTCCTTAATACTTTCAAATAGTTGTACACAATAATTTAAATTGACTTTTCTTTCGTGCACTATCTTATCTACATTGATCTTAATACGAGTATGTGCTAGACACATAAGTGGGTACGTAAAAAGATCTGACTACTAGGAATAAAAGTTATTGAATGCTTCCGTGCTTAGATTTGTTATTGTAATACGTTGGTATCGTCAGATATCAGTCGTTAAACCATATCGGAAACTACCGAACGGCATAAGTTCTAAAGACACGCATTGGCCACACTGGCAGCATAGTGTAGTACGCTCTCAATTACGGTGCGAGACTCATGCCCTATCGTGGACTGTTTCTATCAGCCATACATATAATATGTACCAAAAACCCTGACCAGTAATTTTCCTTTTGTGTCTGACAATATAGAGTAAACTCGCTGACGACGTCAATAATTCTAAGCAGTCGCAAGAGGTAAACATGACACCATGATTTACTGATATTTATGTAATTCAATTATAAACTTTACTTCGCTTGCTCATATAAAGAAGAAAGGATATAGACGACGTATCACTGTGAGAAAACCCTGCCTGTGGAGCAAAGGGTCCATTTATTTCACAGAGAAAGCTGATATGTCATGCGAGTGCATTCTAGTAGATTATTTAAAAAGCTTTATATTAGATTTGGAATTTACCATTCAATTAAAAGGCACAACAAATTATTGAAAAACAAGTATTACAAAAAAATTATTCAGAATAAGTTATTCGTAAAAAAAAAAAATAATCTAACATTGTTGTTTAATAAAAAGCTGATAAGCGTTTTGTTCATTTAATTTTACGCTCCTGTGGTAACCCTATCAGAATAGGTAAATATTTTTAATTAGCTTTGTCTCTGTTCCGTTTCTTTACTTTGTGCTGTTACGCAATGATTGCCGACAATCAGCCGGTTTGCGGGAGTATGAGGCGATGCTACAAAGGATTTTGTTTCTGGTCACAGACGACTTCGCGGCCATCATTCATAAAGAACATACATTGTACCTATTGCGGTTTTATTGGCCCCAACACGGAGTATATGTACGTAAGGATTTACTTATTACAATTAAACTTCAGTATGGTACCGTCAAACGTTATTTAGAACTTTACGCGTATTTATCTACATGTATATGAATAGGTATTTAAATACATAACAATACTTCACTAATACAAATACAATATTCAGCTCATTAACCAATAACTGTAGAAGACAACTGTACGATTACTTATCTGTACTAATAAATAAAATTGGGGTGTCTGTTTGTAATTTTAAAATAACCGCTTCTTACTACATGCATATGAATGTATATAGGGTACATATACCAAAATAACATTTTTTACAATTTTTGTCTGTCTGTCTGTTTGTTCCGGCTAATCTCTGAAACGGCTGGACCTATTTTTACGGGACTTCCAGTGGCAGGTAGCTGATATAATAAGCAGTACGGAGACTTAGGCTACTTTTATTTATACAAAATATTTTTTTTGTTAAAATCCACGCGGACGAAGTCGCTGGCACAGCTAGTAGATAATAAAAACGTACACGAAATATATCCGAAATAGTTTCTCAAATTCAAGGTAATTTCAGAATTTAGATCGGAAAACTTAATAGCTATAAAATATTGTTGCAAAATATCCCCATTAACGTTTACTAACTACAATGCGATCAATCAAATGTATTTTAAGTAACAATTACAAAATGGCCTTTGATAGTTTCTTCTTAGTTTCATAATCAATAATTTACCATAATAGGTATAATATTTTTGTTATATCGAACTGTTTTGTTATATCGAACACGTGGTATTTACTAAAGATGCGTGTCTACTGCACATCACACGATATTGTAAAAAATCACTAAATCGTACAATTTATTGTGCACCGCGTTTTCATTGTGAACCCGAGCAAATTGAAGACAAGGGCAGGAATCGATCAAACACGTTTGTTGAAATTCACATCTTGTATTCGCTCTGCTCCAATATAAAAGCAGAGAACATATGCTCTGGTTCACTCCGCACATCAGCAGATCATCTCCGTCACAGTAAAAATACACTAACGCTAGAGCCAGTTCTTCTTCGCCTTTCACACAAGCGTATCACCAGGGTAGGAGATCGATAAGCGTATGTCCATCGAAAAACCCCGCGAATACGATAATACACAATACAAAACACCTGCTTTCCAAATCTCGTTTATATACGAGTAGTACGAATACGAACAAATACATAGGAAATGAAATAATTTTTGAAATTCGACTACCCTAGAAATAAAATTTATATGGTATATTTCATACCGTCGTCGCCATAACAATGTATCGGGAGAAATACTCCGACGTCCCTTTAGCCAGGCTTGTCTGATAGTGACTAACGGCGCACTGTCCCGTCTGAAGGCCCATTTCACTTTTGATCCACGAAAGAACAGTCCCGTTGAAGGCACCCTATCTGGGTCACTTATACACTCCATCTTTGATAGTGAAATTTCATCTCAAGCAACTATGTACAGCAAGGCAATGTACAGCTATCTCTCACTCTCAAAATAAATAATTAGTATTAAAACACGTCAAAAACTCCTCAACACTAATGTTACACTAGTACCTATCCTTCAAACCTTATCGTTTGTATCTCTGTCTTATTTACCTATTAAGATATCGGGCACCATTGCTAAATAAACCCCATAATGCTCTCGTATGCACAATTTACGTATAACCATGTCAGGTATGAATATTTATTTCCGTCGTTTACATTACCATTGATAATATCAAATTGTACATTTATAACTGTGTATTCATACGGTGTAGGTCACCACGTTTGAATATACTCGTAAATTATTCCTTCTTAATATATAAACATCACGATGTCCAGTAGGCACGGGGTGAATAAATTAAGAAAGCGTAACATTGTTTGTTTTTCGACAAAACTGATATTTTCAATACCCGTTAAGTATTTTACCATTTGGTTTACCATATTTAATTCATACGACAAGTTTGTAAGCATATCCACGTAGATACCCAATCCTACATCAAAAAATAATAATTAAATTGGAGGCAGTCATGAGGACTGCTGACAGAAGTGAAAAATTAAAACTTTATTTTGAATTTTTAAACTGATTTTTAATTTAAAATAATTAATGCGATTATAATCTACATGTTTAAAGATGATTATTATTAATATGCGATCTGTATGAACAAATGTTTAAACAACTTCATGTCTTAATAAGTATAAGAACATTACATAAGTAATACTACTACTACTACTATACTAGCATACTAGACTAAGAAATATCAATAACCGTCATGTGTGAAAATAATGAGTTGCTCACTGAGTATAGACCAAAACTTAGACCACCAATTACTACACAAATTAGATTAAAAAACGTATTGTACTTTGGTACTAAAATAATACATAAAAGGTAGCAGTAATACTTAATAAGCATTTACCTAAACATAAAACTATTGATTAAATTTTGGTCATGTTAAGGCTAACGTATTTAACGGACTGGGTGAATATTTAATTTCGTGCATATTATGATGTTTTTGAAGAAAGATAAATAATGAAACGTTATTATGTTCTTTATACGATTTTTAAGAAGTGAATAATAACAGTAAAAAAAATCTTAGAAAGGGACAGCAATCAGACTTACGGTTATGGAATTACAGAGCTTTTTATTTTTTTGCTAAACGGTAATGACATTTATTACTTATGGGGATTAGATACAATTTATGGTAATGAGAAAAAGGTGAAAATGGGAATTAAAACTAAAATAGTGAATCAGCCTTTTATTTATTATAATTACTTTAAATTTACATAGAAACTGTAGTTTTAATTAATAACACAATTATGATCCAAAATCTTAATAGTTAAAATAAATAAAAATGGAATAAAAAGGAAAAGAAATTAGTTTTTTCTGAAATAAATTAAATCAATAATGGGATTACTTAAATTGCTCATTAATCATTAATAATTTAGTAGACTTATTAAAAATTATATGTATAGTTACTAGCTGATCCGGTAAACGTTGTTTTGCCATATAAATTATAAATTACATATATCGCTACTTATAATAAGTATACTAAAAACAATATCTTAACGCAATAGAGTTCACAATATTTTTTGTTATCCCATCTTTAGCTAACACAAACAAACTGGATGGTTTGCCCACTCGAGAGCATTCCACGTACAATTGTCAGTGTGAAAAACATGGTGTGATATGAATTAACGATAAATTTATTTAAAAAATATCTGTGCCCGCGATATCGTCCGCATGGAATTTAACAAAAAAGTTATATGGTAGAAATAAAAGTACTCCTTATTACATCAGCTACCTGCCAGTGAAAGTCCCGTCAAAATCGGTACAGCCGTTTCCGAGATTAGCCGGAACAAACAGACAGACAGACTGACAAAAATAGTAAAAAATGTTATTTTGGTATATGTATCGTATATCCATTCATATGTGTTGGTGATTCAAACTATCGCGCGCTATTAGCGAATTTTATTTTTGCCTACCCTGTTTTTTTTTCTTCTTACTGTTATGCATTTTCTACAGTACACGTATGTCGAACTCAACGTATTTTAATTTCTAAAATCATACCTGCCCCACACATGGTCCTAGATCTACGCCGGATACAAATATCAGGTCATAAATAAATTGTGGAAGAATTCGAAGAAGTGATATTGAGTCCGTGAAGCGCAAATTAATGCAACGGGATTGTGCGTCACTGGAGTGGTCTAGAGTCCAAAGTTCACCAGTGGAAGATTTTCGTGTCGTGTTAATAATTAGAACCCAACACTCTAACCAGGTATATTTAGGATATAATTCGACAGTTAAAAAGGTCAGTAACATTATATTGTACATTCATTACAGTCATTGTAAAATATATTACTTTACAACCTACATTAAAGTGTCAGATAAATCCGTTAGTTAAAGACATTATTAAGTTGATATACATGTAAAATTAGTGTAATATAGTTTAAGTAACATTAAATTCAATCCGATTTATCATTAATTTTGCGACATTGAAATATAATTTTCGTTATTAAGTAGGTAGATGAGAACGTTAGGCCTTTTACGTTACTAGTTTGAAAATTGTTTGTTTAATTTAATATAAAATATTACAATTCGTATCAGTTGTAGATTCATGTATAGTTTCGTTAATTTAATATTAAAATTTATAGTGTAATAAAGCACCTATTTAGCGAGTGTAAGTAGTGAGTGTTTAGAAACTCAATACTATTGTTATTAGTTTTCAAGTAATTTGTAGAATAGTGCTAAGTACCTAAGTAAACATATTTCTCCTGTATCAATTCCAGGTCGACCGTGCCAGTCTCCCAGAATGACCGACGAAAGGGAATTAATTAAAAAACGCAGCAGTATCAAGGGTCGTTTAACTGCATTTGCGAATCATCTGACAACATTAAGTGATAACAAAATGAACTCTTCCGACGCCAGGGAGTTACAATTGCGAATTGGTAAAATTGAATCTTTATATGATGAATATGATGAGGTACAATTAAAATTAGAGTGTATTGCCGAAAACATTGACTCACAACTAGGTGAAAGAAATGACTTTGAACAGCACTACTATAGGTTACTTGCAGACGCTCAGGGGTTGTTAGAAAACTATAGAAAGGATCACAGGAATCTAGAGTGTGTATCAAATTCTCGCACGAGTCAGAGGCTTGTTAAGTTACCCACTATTCAGTTGCCGAAGTTTGGAGGTGCATACGAAGGTTGGTTGGAATTTCATGATACATTTTCAAGTTTGATTCACAATAATGATGAAATCGATGAAATAAATAAGTTTCATTACTTGAGGGCTTCTTTGCACGGTTCGGCTGCTGTGGTAATATAAGCGATTGAGTTTTCTGCGGCTAATTACTCTGTGGCATGGGGGCTCCTGTGTGAACGATTTGACAACAAACGTTTATTGATACAAAATCATGTTTCTGCCTTATTTAACATCGAACCGGTCACCAAGGAATCTTCTGTCGTTTTAAAACGCGTAATCGATACATTGAATAAGAATTTAAAAGCTCTAGAATCACTGGGTGAACCCGTTAATAACTGGGATACTCTGTTGATTTATATCGTCACACATAAATTGGATACGAAAACTTACCGCGAGTGGGAACAAACCAAAGGTAATTTACCCAAAGATAAACCTATTGACCTTGACTCGTTTCTTACGTTCATCCGTAACCGTGCAGATTTACTTGAGACGATTGAATTGTCACATAATATTACGCCTAATAACAAAAATGCGTCTAGAATCAAGGCTATGGTTTCAGTACAACATTGTCACATCAATAATGACACACATTTAAATATGTCATCTATGAAGCCATGCCCAAATTGTAGTGAGCAACATCATCTAAATAACTGTCCCAAATTTTTAGGCTCAAGTACTGAAGCGCGATATAAATTATTACCTGTGTATAAGGTATGTTTTAATTGCTTCCGGAGCGGACATTATGCCAATTCGTGTAAGAAAACCGGTTGTAAAATTTGTAAGCGTAAACACCACACATTGATTCACGTTAATGATATGGGGATAAACCAGCTGTCCCACAACACATCTACACCTGTAGCTTTCCATAAAAATAATAACATGAATAATTCTTTACAGCCTTCTACCAACAACTCTAATGTCACACTCACCGGTAGCATTAGTACTTCGTGCGATAGGACGGATAAATGTAATGTTCTATTATCTACTGCGTTAGTAAAAGTGTACGACAGGGATAATCACGAGGTTATGACCCGTGCGATACTGGACAGTGGTAGTTCTTCTTGCCTCATGACCGAAAAGTTAAACAAGAAATTAAACCTACCAGCTGATCGTACTGATAGATCAATTGTAGGTATAAACAATATAATGTCGCATATTAGTAAAATGTGTCGCTTGTCTATAAAATCGTTAAGTGAAGATTTCACTACTGATGTCTGTTGTTTTGTGTTACCTTCTATAACAGATAAGATACCGGCACATGAAATAAATGTTAAAAATTTACATATTCCATCTTATGTTTGTTTAGCGGGTCCTTATTTTTATTCGCCCGCCGCCGTTGATTTAATTATCGGCGCTAATGTTTTTGGGACATCCTAGGTTCGCAAAATGTTAAATTAGGAAATGGACAACCGATACTTTATGAGACTAGACTTGGATGGATAGTTTCCGGTCCAGTTAGCGGCGATCGAGTATCGACTGAGCCACGTTACATTAATTGTAATTTTACTCAAATTGATTCTATGTCTTCTCATTGTTCTGATGACGTCATTCAAAACCAATTAATGCGTTTTTGGCAGCTTGAAGAAGTCAGCCCTCAGTCATCTCAGTATTTCCCTGAAGAAAAGCTGTGCGAAGAGCACTTTGTGAAGAATACAACTCGCTTCGCAGATGGAAGGTTCTGCGTTAAGGTACCATTAAAGCAAACACCAGGCGTGTTAGGAGATTCTTATCAGCGAGCTAAACATTGTTTTACGTCCTTAGAGCGTAGACTCAAAGGTAACGATTCATTTTATAAATTGTATAAGGAGTTCATGTCCGAATACAAAGCCATGGGTCACATGTCGGAGTGCAAACCTGACACCAAGGTGCCTAATTATTTTTTTATCCCGCATCATGGAGTCCTACGTGAGAGCAGTACGACTACTAAGCTAAGGGTTGTATTTAACGCTAGTAGTCTTACTTCATCGGGTGTTTCGTTCAATAACATTCAGATGATCGGACCCACGGTGCAAGATGACATACTGTCAATACTGTTACGTTTCCGGCAGCACAGGTACGTTTTAGTGGCTGACGTTGAAAAGATGTATCGACAAATCATGGTTCATCCAGATGACAGACCGTTACAAAAAATTATTTGGCGTGAACGTCAATCGGATCCATTAAAATTCTATCAGTTATACACTGTCAGTTACGGGACCACCAGTGCTCCCTACCTTGCTACGCGGTGCCTAAAAGAGATAGGTTTAAATTGTAAGGATTCCACCATCTCAGAAATTATTATTCACGACTTCTACGTCGATGATTTGTTAACAGGAGGTGATGACATTAGTTACGTACGATACATACGTGAACAGGTGACAGCTGAGCTTGCTTCAGCTTGTATGCCTCTTAGAAAATGGAAGTCCAATGAACCTCTGGTGTTGGCAGCACCAGATCAGTCATCATTAAATTTAAACATCGGTGATGGTGAGTCCAGTAAGACGTTAGGTCTCGGGTGGCATTCCGAATCGGATCAGCTTTATTATTCCATCTCGTCTTCCATAGTCAAAGGCAACACGAAACGCGATATTCTTTCAGTCATAGCACAAATATTTGACTCTTTGGGGCTCTTATCACCTTGCGTTATCGTAATGAAAATTCTTTTACAGAAGTTATGGCTTCAACGGCTATCGTGGAGCCAAGAATTGCCACCGGAGATAAGGTAGGCCTGGAGCGCGAAATAGTCGACAGTTTACCGGATCTACGCAACTTACGTATACCGCGTCGTGTCATCTGTAACTCATATATCCGTTTAGAGTTACACATATTTACAGATGCATCTGAGCGTGCGTATGGTGCTTGTATTTATGTCCTTAGCATAGACTATACCAGCCAGGTTTCAATTAAGCTGCTGCTTGCTAAAGGCAGAGTCGCTCCGATCAAGTCTACGACCATCCCCCGACTCGAGCTTTGTGGTGCTTTGATCGGCGCTCGTTTATATGAGAAGGCGATCAATGCCTTAAGAGCAAAGATCACAAAAGTTACCTTTTGGACGGAGTCCACAATAGTCCTAGGTTGGCTCCGAATGTTACCTTCTAAGTTACAACCATTCGAGCGCAACCGTGTAGCCGAAATATTAGAAAAAGCTGGTAGTTGTACTTGGAGATATGTTCCGACGGATAATAATCCCGCGGACCTCATCTCACGTGGCATCAGTGCAAGTTCTCTTCAGTCTCATAATTTATGGTGGAGTGGCCCAAACTTTTTGACCCGTGATGAGTCATACTGGCCCACTACTTCAAGTGCAGTCGAGATATTACCTGAACTTCGACCTGAACTTTCATTACATACTATTACTTCAAATACATCACGTGAACTCATTGATTTTAATCGCTTTTCAAAATTTTCAAGGCTTCATCGTACTGTAGCTTATTTATTACGGTTTATAAATAATCTAAGAAAGGCTACAAAGGTTAAAACTAATTATTTAAATACTAATGAATTAGATAATGCATTAAAGCTAATCTTAGGATTGTCACAAATAGATTCAATTCCCGAATATAATTTATTAATTAAAAAACAAAACTTGCTTAATAAAAGTCCGTTAATTAAATTTAATGTTTATTTGGATGATGACAACTTGATTCGCGTTGGAGGTCGATTAGATAATTCTAATTTTACATATGAGCAAAAACACCCAATTATTTTACAGTCCACTCATCGTGTAACACAATTATTATTTGAATCCGAGCATAAACGGCTAATGCATGCCGGACCTCAACTCTTGTTGTCTACAATTCGTCAAACATACTGGCCTATCGGCGGGCGCAACTTAGCGAAAAAATGCTTTCGACAGTGTGCACGTTGCACTCGTTATAAAGGCAAGGTACATGTTCCATTAATGGGAAACTTACCACAGCAGCGGCTAGTGTCAGGAGGTTACCCTTTCGAGAATGTCGGTGTCGACTACGCAGGCCCGGTCTCTTGCGCTAATCGCCCAGGTCGCGGTTGTAAACTTTTTAAGTCGAATATAGCTATTTTCGTATGTTTTACAACCAAGGCAGTCCACCTAGAATTAGTGAGCGACTTAACAAGCAATAATTACATATTAGCATTACGTCGATTTATTTCACGCAGGGGAAAGCCATCTCATATTTATTCGGATAATGGCACATCATTCGTGGGCGCATATAATGACTTGTCGAAATTTTTAAAATCCAATTGTGACACTCTGGCTGAGCAATTTGCTTTAGAGAACGTACATTTCCATTTTATACATGCATATAGTCCACATATCGGCGGTCTCTGGGAGGCAGGTGTTAAGTCCGTTAAATATCATTTAAATAGAGTGCTGGGAAATTGTAATTTGACGTTCGAGGAGCTTAACACAACTTTAGTGCAAATCGAGGCGATTCTAAACTCTCGACCACTGACTCCGCTGTCATCGGACCCAGACGACTTGACACCGCTTACACCTGGTCACTTTCTCATCGGCCGACCTCTCACAGGTCTACCTATGAAGACTTACCCTGAGGGATACTCTTCCAACAGATTAACCAGGTTTCAACGCATAGAGCAGCTACGCCAGCATTTTTGGACGCGTTGGAGTAAGGAATACGTAGCGGAGCTTCAACAGCGAACTAAATGGCGATCCTGCAAGTACTCCCTAAAACCGAACACTCTTGTTCTGTTAAAGGAAGACCACACACCACCTCTTAAGTGCAAGCTTGGGCGCATCATCACCGTGTATCCGGGTCACTTAGATGGTATAGGTCGCGTGGCTGACATCGGAACAGCTAACGGTGTTGTACGAAGATCATTCAGCAAAATTGTTCCTCTGTTTTTAGAAGACGAGGAAAAGTAAATCTGTGGTTGAAAGAGAAGCTTTCAACGTGCGGGGGCATGTTGGTGATTCAAACTATCGCGCGCTGTTAGCGAATTTTATTTTTGCCTACCCTGTTTTTTTTCTTACTGTTCTGCATTTTCTATAGTACACGTATGTCGAACTCAACGTATTTTAATTTCTAAAATCATACCTGCCCCACTAAATATGCATGTTGTAAAAATATTATTTAAATATTACAAACAAACATTCCAATTTTATTTATTAGAATAGATATAGATAACACTGAAATAGTAAAATGATAATTGTAAATGTCACTATTACGATTGATGCACAAACAATAATAATAATGGCCGAAAACTGTAGGTAGTGAGAAAAGAGATCTCATCCCTACTCCGTGATGTTTACTGGGTCTCCGAAGTGACACCGGTAGACGCCTGGCGGGGATAACTGATCAAGTGATAATTAATCAGTACCTGGGTTGAAAATTATTAATTACTGATATCGCTAGTAAAAAATAGGGGTGTATGGTAGAAAGGTGAAAATGTAGGGTTGTATGTATTTTTAATGCCACCACCTAAAATCATGAAAATAAAAAATTTTATCCAAAAAAATAAAAGAAAAAAAATTGGGGTAGACCAACCTTATCACTTAAGAGTATAAAAAATAGATAACAACCTATTCTCAGACCTACTGGATATACATATAAAATTTCCTCAAAATCGGTCAAGCCGTTTCGAAGGAAAAGTATAACTAGTAATGAATAAATATTCTATTTATTATTATAGCTGACAAACTAACAGACAAGCCATCTAATATCACTCACCGTCGTTCATGAACATAAGCAACATTAAAGGCATCGCTTAGATTAAAAGAAAAGGAATATAGTCATGATTCTCAAGCTTCCAGCTGAATCACGATTGGCACTTAACAGGGGTGCCGGCCTCTGTCGCCTCTTACGACACCTTCGTCTGCTAGCATGGAATTAGGGTCAATACTCTAATACCGATGGAAATTGTAATACTAAATAATAATATAAATAATAACCATTCATTTCTTCTAATTACCATTCGAGTAAAAGAGAATGGTAAATAATGGTAATTAGTAGATTGGTAATGAGATTTTCTAGTATTTCTAATATATTAACGGTATTCCGTACATATACAGAGTTGTAAAAATCATAGAAATAAAAAAGCACTCATCCATATTAATCCCATATTTATTATTGATAAAATATTGAACATACATATTTTATATAAAATGAATGGTTTGTAGAAATATTTTGAACAACGTTAGAATTTCATAGGATAATTTTAATTTCTGTAGCCATAAACTCTCTTTCAGGCGTGTGTTTGGCTCGGTGGCAAAGGGGTGACTGTCGCCGAATATATTATGTTAGGCACGATACACAGCTACGCGAAAATATTAAAATATCAGAGCGAAAGTATCGTTAGATGGTAATTATAGGGAACTGTAAGGACATTTTTCAAAGTGGTAAGATACCACTTTAGTATCTTCTTCTATTCATAAAAAATGTACTATGAATAGACTGCCTATTGTATTATATTAAAAAGTGATAAAACATCTGTTCTTCATGCACAGTTTCTAACAAGATGTAACAATAAAGTAAAATTTGGTAAATGGGACATTGCTGGTAATTAGAATTTTATTTTTTGTTTTAAAATTTAATGTTGTTTTAATTAAAAAATTTCTTTTTTAACGATTGCACCTAGTAAAGACTCAAGTAAACTATACGAAAATAATATTAGGTTTTAATTCTATCAATATTTTATATATTATTTATCGTCTGACGCGTAATATGCACGAAATGAAATATTCACCTGACTGCGTATCCAACAGGTTTATTTTATAGTACAGGACGTAGTGGCATTAGAAGAGTAGTGGGAAATTGGGAGTTCTGGATCTTATGATCCAGAAACCCCAATTTCCTTATCAATTTATTGATGATTGATTCTCATTCATAATAATTCTTTCATTCATTCATTCAATCAATCAAACAATAATAGTCAGAAATTGCAATTCTCTCATTGATACTAAATCACTCAATCATTTTAATGATTTTTTATAAGCTATTAATGTATTCATTAATACATGTTTTTTTATTACGTAAATCAACCATTTAAGTATTTGATATGTATTCAAGTATATAGGTACCTATTTATAATAAGATTAATCCAACCAACCTAATCATTACGATATCTTCGAGATAGTGCAGATGTGCTTTAATGACACACGCCTTTTATTCTAGCCCCAATAACTACTTCATTTTTTTTTTATAACAGACCTGTACTAAGTAGGTATGTTGGTAAGCATATATAATGAAACAGTAGTTAAAAAAGAAACTAAACATTAAGTATAATCCCTGTATTCAATTTCCATCGATTGTGATATTTTATAACAATTTCCTTAACCGAATTATAAATGTTATCCATAAACATATTTTTCACAACATGCTGAATGCATAATTCAGCGTCACATTAGCATTACAAACTTGAAATGTCACAAATTTATTCGCATCATATATCTTTATTCGCATCATATATCTCTTATCACTTTAATAATTTTTCCTCGAAGGCATGTTATTTTAAAAGACATTGATGATCTTTGGCAAAGGTTCTCTAAATTTAACAAGAATTGTAAATATATTTAGTTATCATTGATGGATTCAAAAAAAAAATGTTTCGGAAGCTTTTAAAACATTACTGTGTAAAGAAAAAGAATACCTAAAAACTTGCAAACATATTTAGGAAAATAATTTTTTTATAAAAATTTCAAAAATATATTTCTGAGTAATTCAATAACCCCTATTGTACGTATTCATCCAAAAAGCCTTTAATTGTAGAAAGATTAATACGAACCACAAAAATTAAACTTTATAAGGAATTTAGTTAAAAAAGAAAATTATAAATGGATTAATAGGACGCTTGAAAATGTCATTAAAAATTATAATCACTCAATATATATAACAATTGAATTACAATCTGCGCAAGTTAATCGTAATAATAAAACAATGTTATTACGGAGATTCTTAAATCGACATCAAATGAAAGCTAATCATCCTAAGTTCAGAATAGGTGTTTTAACTTAAAACCACTAATAGAATTTGTCCGTTATGTAGGTTCTAATAATTAAATTATAATTACATGAATTTGCAAAAAAGTAACTTATTGAACTGTGGACATTTATGTATTAAATTTCTTAAACAGTTTTGGAAACGGCATGGTTTTGTCAATACATCGTTTAATTGAAAGTATAAATCTTACTTGTTATACTCACAAAATAACACTTTATAATTTTGTGCCACTAGAGAACTATGTGAATTCACTAAAAGTTGAGAAAAAATAATGATAGTATTTAATATTAAATTAATAAAAAGAGAAAAGTGATCTCGTTTTTGTGACGTCAAATCACGAAAACATACACAAACTATAAAGAAATTAACAAAACATACCAAATTATTTTTACGAGCCTTGAGATTTCAGTTATGAATATTATACAAGTAAAAGATTTACCCCAATTAGATAACTCCATTGTGAGTTACGAAATACATACGTATAATCTCTATAGCAACAATTTTAAAGAAAATGATGAAATACGTATATCTATTAATCAGTAAGATACGTACATATTACCTTCAACCAGCTATATCTATATCGAAGGTCGCACAAATGTCGTTTTAAAAGATAGCAGGAAAACTAACACGAAAGAATTTTATTTTATTAATAATCATACATACTTTCTTTCTATTACAAGACATTAGATATGAAATAAATAGTGTTGAAATAGACCGAATAAAAGACGCGGGTATTACTACAACTCTAAAACCATATGTAGAAACATATGATTCGGGTTGCAATTTATTTGGCATTCAAGATAATGATCGTAATTTTAGTGCGCTAATACCATTTAATAAATTCTTGGGATTTGCAGAGGATTATAATAAGATTATTATTAACTGTAAACATGAACATGAACAAAAGCAATTCAAATCTTAACAGTGTTAAGATATGTTATGTTAAATCTTAACATATTTGACAATAATGACACAATTGAAATAAAGGTAGAGAGCCTGCAATGATGTATGCTATGAAAATGTACTTTACTTGAATATTTAGAAAAGGATCGACCTATTCGAATAGCCTTAAGAAATTTGGACTTATATGAATACCTTTTATTACATAGATCGACGAAACATTCCTGGATTACAAAACTTCACTACTCGAAAAACCAAAGCATTTGATCTTTGGTTTGCAAATAAATAGAAAAAATATGAAAAATAAGGACTGCCCGAAAAGAAGGATATAACAGGAAATACATGTGCACATTGTCTTGTTATCAACCATCGTCTGTTCGAATATAAGCCTTCAAGTAATATTGCAAGAAAATTAATATGAATGCCATGAAGGAAATAGCAATTTTATGCAAAAACCAAATAATGATATCATTAATCAAAGCCCCATACCCTTTTTACAGTCTTACAAAAAAGAAAAATTGCAAGTAAGTCGGATGCAGCGAAACAGAATTTTTTTCTGAAATTAAGGTTTTATATCGTATATTCAGAAATATACTGTACCTTATCTGAAAGATAAAAACATTTATGTTAAAGGATGTGAAAAGGTGTTGTGGTTAAGAAACATTGTAAAACATGACAAAAATTATAATTTAGAAGATAAGAACTGTCCTAGTTTTAAAGAACTATTTGAAGATAAGGAATGTTTTGTAACATATTTAACTGTGTATATCATTCGAATATATGTGCTTCGAAAAATGTAACTTGTGTAAAAAAATTGAATTGATAATAACATGATTTTTTAACTGAATTATTGTTTACTTTGCGTGCATTAAACCTACAATACTTAATCCAACTCACTCTGATTGAGAGAACACAAGATTTGATGTGATCAGAAAACATAAAGTAGTCATTAGTAGATCTTTGAAAATAGTAAAAAAATGAAAATAATAATAATAATTTATTGAAAGAGTGCTTATTCATTTCATCACGATATTCTTAGTATTGATTGATATTGATTGAGTGAAGTAATAAACGATGATGATTGATGAGGATCAATAAATCAATAAAAGAATTGTGGTTAAAAGTATTATTTAATGATTGATTGAATGAATGAATAAAATAATAATTATCAAAGAGGATCAATCATCAATAAATCGAAAAGGAAATTAGGGTTTTTGGTTGTCGTCATCCAGAAACCTCAAATTCTTACTACTTACGATTAATGTAGTTTGTATGTATATCTGATTATCGTTCTTTCGTTTCACCTTCGTTACTATTTACTTGCGTTTATGAACTGGAGTTCGACAATACATACCTTACGTACTATTGAATCCCATGCATTTTCATATTTTACAAACGGACAAACAATATTTAAAAAAATTAAATCAGATTTCACCGTCTGAACTTATATATAGGGTAGCGGAATCCATTACCCCTGTTTATTGACAAAGACCCATGGTTGTATTGGGGCGCTTATGGATTGTATCTAGCAGTAAGAAAATTTGCTATATGTGGTAACAATCCTATTTGAAGATACTTTACGACGGATATCTTTGATGAATATGCTGTCTTATGGCTTTTTCTTCCGATTTTTGATGTTCTGTTTTTCTAAGTAATATAAAGTAAGGATAATACTCACTGGCCCAGGTAGGAAGTTGTCGGTACCCGCAGATAACGGCGTGGGCGCTCCGCGTCGCTGCCGTCGCTCGCCTCCTCAAGTCCAACTGCGCTGCCCGACCCACCCGCCGACCTGCATGACACAAAGGTTCTTTAATTACAGACAACATATATCTAAGCTGTAACATACAAGCGGTTTAAACAGTACTCGCCGACAAGGGGGTCCCAGTTCGAAAAGTCGGCACACATCGCTAATTTTCCAAAATTATTTGCGAATATATATTAATTATTCGGCAAAGGAAAACACTGTGATGAAACTTTACGTACTTGAGCATTCTTTATATCATTCTCGGAAATGTGAGAGGTCCGTTAATGCGCTTCGAAAATTCAAATTCATTTATTGATATCGCTATCACTAATACACTTATTCATGCATGTATTCTGAATGTATCGCCACCTAGGTTGGAGGACTATTGTCTTGATCCCTGTCAACGTGCTGGGAGACCTGAGCCCAGCAGGAGACAGTGCGATGAAAAAAAAATACACATCAATAAGCTAACAGTGCAACTATTTTATCAGTATTGCGGTGAATTTCTTATCTCTTTACAAAGCAATACGACAACATTCAGAGTAAAAGTACACAGAATACGAAGAAAAATAGGATTTCTAGTTCTGTGAACCAGAAGTTTAATCAGCGTGATTTCGGAGATATAAATTCTCTATGTACCAATCATTTTCGCAATATTTGAGTAAATTACCTGGTAACGTTCGAGTAAAATTCTCTTCCTATAGTAAAAAGACGATATCGTTTGTCTCCGTGGGAATGCACACATCCGAATATACAACTGGCCTAACATGTGTGTAACAGCTTATAACTATTGTACCTGTTTGCCAACAGCTGATCAATCAGCAACTCGCCCATAAACATAAAGGATTTATGTCGCACAGACTAGATACAGAAATAAGAATTATTATATTATGTATGAATTGGGTTACATAATAACAATCTCAACAAATACATAATTGTAAAAAGAAGCCAATTTGGATATAACTTAACTTTATATTTTGTGTAGATGGTCAATAAAAATATCACGATGTAATAGGAGGCTTCTTTAGAGCATTATTTATCTTTACTATAAGAGTGACAAAAACTAAATAACAGAACAATGTCTATTGAACCAGCTAATACTAATATTATTACGAGAAAGAGTGCAAATTTTGTGAGTTTATGTATGGTATATTATTAATTATGCGGAACGTAATCTCCGGAAACATGCCATCTATGTGAAATATTATTTTATCATTTGAAAGATACATCATTTCAGATGTACGTAAACATATATAAACGAACGAAGAACGAGTTCAAGGCGGGTCGCTAGTGTAGTAATAAAAATAAAGTATCCATAGGTTACATACATAGTCTAAAGACGCATTTGTTTGGCAATATGGACGTCTGGTGTCACGTTTGCCTCATCAGCCGTCAGGGGCATTGTTTTGGATTTAATTACATAATCGATAGATTCACACATACTTCAATACTTCGCATACTTCAGTCTCTAGTAGGTTACGTGCCAACTAAAACGCGCGGTATACAGAACTAATATCGGATATGCATTCGGTATGAGGGAGATGTGGGATCTTTAGGAGACAATTAACTTTTAATAAATCTTGGATAAGACGGGGCTCTGCAATATCTTGAGATATTAGTTATTTCGGTGTATAAATATGGAACTTTCTTAAAGCAGCTTTTAGCTCGACTATCACCAATTCTAGCTTAGCTAATTTATCATCTTAAAAAACAAATGTTATTGTGTGCTAATGATTTCACAAATCAAGTCATTCAGAAGTTAATACACACTAACCCACATACATGTTGTTAGAGTAATAAAATAATTAAATTCAGATATGGTGTGCATAACACTGAATATTAATTAATCCAGCCAATGAATTTATTTGTGCAGCACTGATAAAAATAAAATATACGTTCGCACAATCACATCCCTACACTAGAATGCCCAGACATAGACACACACTAATATGACATCAGAATCACCCATGACCCGAGAACAAACATTAATATGTCACATGTCTGCCTTGGTCGGGAATCGAACCCGGAAAACCTCGCTCGTCAGCCAAGGTCACTGTAAACTCGGATACAAGGTCCTACATAAAAGTAATTTCCTTAAACGTTAAGCACTGATTCTACCACATAGTTGTACAGTACGACTTGTACTGTTATTATAATGTTATTACAATAAATGTATTATATTACAATATTATTTAGCATAACATACAAAGCAAACTTATTAATTGGCGATATTCTACAACACAATATTGTGTTTTATACGCTTTATATTTGTTTGACTTGTATGTATGTATATATCTATGTATGTGTGAATGTAACGGAATCTTTGAATTACATTTTCATGAATATCAAAATGTCCAAATCGTTTAAAATTTTGCACACAAATAGAGAACCGATGACAATACAATAATTTCATACTTAAAGTATGGTTTTCTCATTAATCCACCACAAAAAAAAATTGGCGTCATAAGTTATATGTCGGCTGAAAAGTGACACATTGTAAACATTGTCGGATTTCTTTAATAATAACTTTTCTGTGACGAACATAGTTTTTACACGCTTTATATTAGCTTTAGATATCATGCAGTTATTTACATGGGATCACGTCTCTTTCCTGCTTGACAGGCATATGTAGCTATCAGCCGTGTAAAATCATTAGATGGTCTACAAATAGAAGAGCTCGATTGCTCCAAGTTAACAGGGAGAGTCCCATGTAATGGTGACGCGTTAGATGAAATGATGAGATTACGAGAATCTAAATTGAATTAGAATTCTTTATCACTTATAAAATGTAAAAGTTTCAAGTGTCCTAATACTATTTAACTTCAATTTAATTTTAAGACTAAAAAATAAAATATAGTTTAAAAAAACTACAAACACACTTTCGTAGAAATAAAACTAAATATAAAAATAAATTACAGTTCAAAAAAACTAAAGAAATACGCTTTCGTAACGAATGAAATTAAAAAATTGAAAATAATATTAAAAAACCTTTTTTAAACCTTTTTTTCCAGAGGTTCTGGATAACAGTTGTTGAAAGCACCTCACGCTTTTTTATGTTAAAGCTAACTTTTCTGTTAATTACTTTATCTTATTTTGAATATGACCAAAAAATTATAGTATACAGAATTAAAGGAAATTCACTCTCTCTTTTTCTTTCTCTTTCTCTTGATCACAAACTGTATATTTTAACATTATTTATGTAATACACGCAGAAGCAGCCAATGTCTCTCCAAAGACTTAAAGGTTCTAATCCGACAATGATTCTCAGGTCGTTGACGGTTCAAATGGTTTTAAGTTGATATTGTGGGGCACCTGCCCAGAGATAAGAACCGTATTCCATATGAGGCCTGACTTGTGCTTTGTAAAGCATGATCAGATGCCTCGCTACGAAGCACTGCTTCGCCCTGTTACGGACTCCAAGTATTTTGGCGGCTGATGTAGCCTTCAATTCCAAGTGACACCGATATTACACGTCGCTCGAGATGTTAACGCCCAGAATCCCGACACTCTTGCTAATGGTGAGCGCGGTTCCTTGAAACTGGCGCGTCATGACAAAAGCGGGCTTTTTTGGAGGTAAACGTCGCAAACTATCACTCTGCCACAGACTATCATTCACCTATAACGATAGAGTCTAAATATTATTATATTTACCCCATTACATTTACTCAACAGTGGGTAAACCTTCCAGTTTGTTTGTGTTAGCTAAAGATGGGATAACAAAAAATATTTTACACTCTATTGGTAAAGGGATCGATATTGGTTTTTAGTAAAATTATTATAATTAGCGATATATATAATTAATAATTTATATGGCAAAACAACGTTTCCCGGATCAGCTAGTATATAAATATACATACAAATCATCAAGTTGTTATAATAGTTGGTAATTCATTGCTAGTAACTCAGCCGTAGAATTCCATACTCCAATGATAAAATGTGAACATTATAGGATTACTCGCGTGTCTATCTGTGTCTTTCTATTACACACAATTTTCTCAGAATCTGCTGAACAGATTCAAAAAAGTTAAAATTTGATCCACAAGAGTTTGACCTAACAGCCAAATGTAAATAGACTATTTTAGTTTTTGGAGGTTGACGTTACTGGGTGAATAAAAAATAAACCTTGTCGTGTGTATCAATTAACATATTAAATGAAAGGGTTTCTTTTGAAGGACACAAATATATTTTATTAATAATTTTAAATGTCGTACATTGAAAGATATTGTAAAAATGTGTAGGTACAAGTACAACATTTTAGTTACTTGTACTTAGTAGTTGTAAAAAAATTGAATACCGATTCTTATTTACAGTTTAGAAACAAACCAATACAACATAATACGCGAGTTCCTTTCGTACACGATCAATTTAGATATTTATAAAAGCTTGACATTTAGCCTTTGCCCGTGATACAACTGATTCACTTAAAGGTGTGAACATTTTGCCGTGTTCACTGAACCATGAAATCATAATATGGCTACAGTAGAATTATATTCCGTATAATAACTACAAAAACATAGCGATTACTTATTGTATTCAAGATATGCATCACTTCAATGTATTTTTAAGCATCGTAGTACAGTATTACATGTTAATTATACCCTTCTCATAATGATTTTTGCTTCTGTAGGCGATGCCTATATTTTTTTATTGCTATAAAACCTTATTTTCTTTAAACGATTATTTCTTAAGAAACGATATTTTTCAATTTAGAATAGATATTAATTTTGTTCTATTTAAATGACAGTTTGATGGATACAAGAAAGAGCGGTTTTTCTAGTTACAAGGCAGTTTAGTGAGTTTCATTATTATATTTTCGTTTGTGTGTTACAGATTCATTTTATAAGTTTATCGTTATCACAACCCACAACCATTTCACTGACAGGCTTGGACCTTTCTTAGAGTCACATTCAATGAGGTAACAGTGCACCTCGCTGTTGTGTAGATTAGCCGGCTTCATTACATTTGAGAGCATTTCTTAGCACAAAACGCTGACGAAAATTTTATGAGTTAGCTGATGCTAAGCAGTTACTGTCGCCTATGAACATGGCTATCAACAATGCAATTTTATTGCGCACCGAAAACACCTCAGAAGGAATTTAATTCGACAATTTGTAAGTATGTGGCAAAAATGTTCGTGGAAATGTAACGGTATAGGATCTCCATGAGTCCCGCCGATGTAGACGGAACCTCCTCGGCGAGCGGTATGATGATGAAAGTGTGATGTAGGCACAAAGCTCCTCGGAGCACTCACGTTATAAAGTCACATAACGTATAAAACCTATGTATTTCCCTCTTTAGTCTTAGACGTAGTTAACGATTGGGTTGCGTGTTTATGTACGGTGTCAAATAGGTTAAGGTCGTACTGTAACGACTCCGCCTCGAGGCACCAATACTCAATGTAAGGCCTGACTCGAGTTTTGTTTAGCCTGAGCAGGTGCCCGCCCGACAGAGTACGTTAAAAGACATTATTGAGAACACAAGTATGATCTCAAGTATGAGGTTATGATGAATAATTTGTTACAACGTCCAAACTCTGAAAACTGCAGCAAAACTTTTTAGAATATATCACAGGTTCTATAAAAACGTGAGTAGTGAAATGAAACGAATTATTTGCAAATAAACTTATGGCATCACTTCACTGCCGGTATTGTTTTCAATATATATATATTTCGCTTATCAATTTATCTGTTGTTTTTCTTTTTAATATTTTTTACTTCAGTTTACAGTTTTAAAATTGTATACTTGAAATAATTGAAGGTAATAATAGACATAAAACATTTTATTGAAGTTTGAAGTTCGTTATATTTATACAAACAACAATACCATATTAACGAACCCAGCAAAAGGATTATGTGAAAAGTAGCTTAATAATAAAGTAAAAAGTAGCAGTAAGTCTAATAATAAGTGAAATTAATCAATCTTAAGGCAGTATGTACATAAAAGCAAATACAAAAACGTAAGAACTGCTAAACAACGCTATCATATTATATAACATGTTTGTTAAAACACGTGCCTCATAATATTAGGTAGGTACCTTGGCATTCTAAGCTCTCAAATAACTGCAAGCGGGAACTAGATGGAGATGGGATATGGGCTGGAAGCACGCCATGCCGATACCTAGAAATAATGTAAGCTATCAAGCCTTTCTATTAATTAAATGAAGCACTCCAGCAATCTGCATTGGAGCAGCTTTATTTAATATGTTTCACATGTCTTCAGCTGTGGGAACACGGGAACCTGTGCGTTTCAACCAATCGATCGCTTCACTTATTCAATAACGTGTTTAGTACTATTGTATACATTCACTTCTAAATATTACTAGCCTTATGTGAGTAAATAAGGTCAGAAGATATGCGAGTTAATTCTAAAAATAAATAAAATGAGGTTTGTTTAATTTTATTGCTCATAGACCTTTTAACACGACATAGACCTAACGTTGCAAAGAATGTGTTTGCTCGGTAGATTCCAATCGGCCCATTAGAATTTAAGTAGACAAAAATTTCGTTCGGTTCGATAATGATTAGAAGTAGACGTAACTGTAGGGTAAGGAAGTGGTTCTCTAAGACAACATTTAGCTCAATTTAAATATCCAATCATTGCTTAAGCGTCCTAAACTGAGTAATGTCTTACTTTCCACCAGCAAACGTGCGTACAATGCATAAAACATTTCGAAAGAAAATACTGATCATGGGGCACTGAATCGTAATTTATGTAATATCATAACCGCATCCATAACCGCAAATAATGTGCCTGTACAATGGGCTTTCATTTCAAAAAGAAAATTACATATCTAATCTTCTATATGGGCGAAGCAGAACAATAAAGTTTCATTCATTAGAGATTGTTAGCTTTATCAGGTAGACTCCAAATATACGGTTAAAAGCATTGACTTCTAGTATATATATTACCCATAAATTCACCTTCCTCTTCTGCAATTACTTCATCTATGTAAGAGCATCATTAGAGCAATTAGATTTAAAGATGGTATATTTAAGATTTATGGTGAATTTCTTCTAATAAGTATTATGATACAGCTGTGCTTTGTGTAGGTACGTGTAGATATATGTAAAAGTATATTATTCTCAGATTACATTATTATCAGTTCAATGGATTAATTTTGTCGGTTATTGACATGTAGATATATACCCCAACTTTATCACATCGAAAAGTATTTGAAAAAAGTAACTTCGAATTAATTTTATTTCCTTTCATTTCATTCGCACTATTTAAAAAAAACGATAAAATAGCTAAATGAGAAATATGTTACAATGGTATGAATACCGTTAATCGTTTTTTTATATTAAAAAATGAAAAACAAGCAGAAGGGCTACATGATAAAAGTGGTAACTCCCGCCCATGTACATCTGTAACAGCAAAGGCAACAGCGACGCGATACCGTCCGAGAATTAACTGAGGGTCTAATTGATAACTCACTCTCCGACAATGTATTGAGACACATTAAATATAAAAATAAAATAGAAAAAGTGCGGTACTTAGCAAGATGGATAGAAACCCTTCACCTCATTCCTTGTTTCGCGAATACTCCTTCATTATAATTATCCGATGACAGAAGCTGTATGTTGCCAAAATTACAGGGAATAGGGCTTCGTATAAAACACTCAGAAATCCCGCATTAAGATCTAACATCCGCATTAATGGTAACATTTTAGTGTATTTTGGTTAAATTGACCACAATCATTACCATTAACTAATGTTTACAGTTTATTACGATAAAATTAAGTGTATTATAGTAATCCCACCGCGGAATTCACTTTGACTGATCTGCGAGATTACAGAATAATAGCATGGAAACAGCTAATGTAAGGTAAAGTACAGTTGCGCACTTTAATTGAGTAAGTTACATGGTACTCTACATATATATAGGGTTTCGAAGTCATGAGTGGTTAAACTGGAAATCAATAAGGGATTTTGATTACTTAAATTTCAGTTAACAAGTTTTTCTTACTACAGTTCCGCGGAACTGGCGGATATTACTGTATATATTGGGGTGTGAGTGTGTAAACGTTTATTTATTTATATTGATTATATGGTAGTATCTTCTCACGTAAACACTTTACTTGTACCTATATATAAAACGGAGATCGAACTTTTGATTCCCGAAAAAGCAGAGAAAGTACGTTAACTACGTGTTGAAGAATCTGATAATTTTGGAGTAGGATTCGGAATATTTTAATGCACTTGAGTTAACTTTATTTATGATAAAGCTGTAATGTAGCAATGCAGCTGATTGTAGAAATTACGAAAATACAAGGACTCAAAACACTATAGAATTTATCAAAAAATACAGATGGCAAACTGAACGCCTACATAATACTTATATTAATAAAGTAAGTAGTTTTTTTATAACTTACCGGAATATTCTCTTCAGGCGACTAATGACTTGATATTTTATGTACACTTTTAACACGCGGTATCGTATTGTGCCGAATTTAATCTCAGTTCATAATTGAAAAAAAATATTTTTTAAGGGCGCCATTACAACAATCAGCATTAACTTCACTTATACTTAGTTGCGGAAGTTACATAAGTATACATAATATCTGTAACAATGTAGACACGTAGATGTCTAAGCAAAACAACATAATTATGTATATTTCAAGGCCTACTACTTAATTATAGTCCATTTAAGAAGCTTTCGACTTCGTTTTCTATTACGACAAACGCAATTTACTTTATATAAGTGATTCAAGTATACACATATTATGTTTAATCTAATTTACTTTTTTAACACAATGCGCAACAAGCAGCCGATGTGTGAAAAGATAAGACTCTTACGTACATACAAACTATCGGCCTCAATGATGACTTACAAGTTAATGGGATAATAACATTAGATACTTCAAATTTTAATTTAATAATTGTAATATACACGATGAAGTTAAATTCATGTTATGTTATAACTAATCATTTTTATGCATGCAAGCGTTGAGTAGAAAATTATCTGTTTGTCTTAAAAAATGAAATTCAATGAAAAATAAAACCACTGCTATATTTAACCGTAATTTTACCTACTTCATTATAACAATGAATAAAAAACGAAAATTAATTATTTTTTCAACGTATTACATTTTATTGGTTGGATTTTTAGTTATAGTATCTGAAATACATCTGCGCAAATTACATTCTTTATTTATTTGTAACTTACATAAACTTTGAACCAGAATACGAATTTCATTTGGATTTTGATATTTTGTATATTAACAAATGAATTCCAGATCGTTTCATTAAAATATCATCGACTGTTTAGAGGTTTTCTCAAATTGAAGGTGGGCAAGGTTACCAACTATACACAAATCTATTACACAAATACATTCGTATAATTTTATTTTTTACGATACGTCTGCTTAGTCCAAATTAAATTAAGGTTAATCGGAACGCTTGTTAAAACAACGCACTATTATCGATGCACATCGTCACATCACAAACGAATATGTACACAACAGAATCATGTATGAGTGATTGAGCAATTTTCACTGAGCAACACTTTATTCAACTTAAGCATGTACCCAGTGTTTGAAAGGATTTAATGTATTTTCCGTCCACGTTACCGTATACTTCCACACTGTCCCTGACGCTAACAATCTGAGCTGTCAACTGAGTTGGCATTAAACGCAGGGGATAATAGACTGTCAGGAAATATTTGTACGGGTTAGTTTTCCTTGCACAGTATTCTGTTCCGGTGAAACATGCGCAGTGGTGCAGTGCGCACAATATTGATTGCAATCTGATGTATGATAGGAAAGTGGCGGCAATTTAATATAGATTTAATAATTCTATTAAACCCGAGTTTCAGATGCTGACTTTTCCTCATGCAGTTCCTACTGAATTAAATTTTGAACTAATTCTCACTTAATAAATATTATATTTTGTAATTTATATCGACTGCTGTTTCCCATAATCTCTCGGTATCTTCCTAATAATAAGTAATGGATCTGCAATTTTGCGCACGAAAAAATATTAACCAGACAAATATTATCATCAAGATTTTTATAAATTGTAAAGAAAGCACTTACATATGTTATTGGCCACGAATAACTTAAAAAAAAAACTCTATATTTATCTATCTATAGACATGTTCAATTGCAATTTCTTTATAAATCTGGAAGGAACGAAACACAATTATATCGTTTACCTGACGTTAATCAAACTACAATGGAACTACGGTTGTATTTGAAGTCGGTTACACAGGCGTTACACAGTTAAAGATACCATTCAAAATACATATGTATACATCAATGCCTAGCCATATTTTTGGCAAGCTCTAGCATGCTTCAATAGAAAAATTGTTAGATTTACTGCATTGCAACGAATTATATAATGTTAGAGGAAATCGAAAACGCTTGTTGTACGCTGTATATAACGAATATCGTAACGATGTCATCATGATCACAACCCATTGCTCCACTGTTCGTCTCTAGTCGCCTTGCAAATAGTAAGTCGGTGATGTTAAGTCGTTTCAGAACATTATAGAAAAGATTTCGTACGTTTTAAGTTCACATAAAATTTTATACTCTTAACAGCATCCAGTCTGATATTGATTTTCTATATTATCACTGGTTTTCACACATGCCGAATACCCTTTTTTTGCTGTCTTTGTGATACATTGCGATAAATCAGTATATGCTATAATTATAAGTGATAATTGTAAACGGTATTTTGCATTGCTCCGGTAGACTTATTTTTAATATCAACATTCGTGTCCTTGAATGGTTAAACGATCTATTCTGACCGATGTGGAGGTTCTTTCAGGCTTGTATCGGCGTATATTTTTAGGACAACAGCCGGCAAACGAGCAGCCGGGCTACACAATGGCAAGTGGTATCCGCCCATGCACGCTTCGAAAATCAACGCTTTACCGGCGATCAAAAGAGCACATGATTATTGGGTCTCTGATTACAACCGAAACACTGTGAAATCACTGATTCTAGATTAAGGATGACAGCTAATGACACTGGTAAAGAATCCTACCACCACGCGTCATTATTGACGAGATTGAACTGTATGATACATTGTGTAGTGATCTCCAACAAGAGCAACATGGCGTCATAGTCTCCTCCGTTGTTCAGAAGGATGCACTACGAGCTGCAGAAATCGGGTTGAAGTCAACGATGTCTTGAGCTCCTTACACTTAATTTGAATATAATTAGACAAAACCGTAAGGTAAATAAATCAAGGACAGATAAACGATAATATTCTTTGTTTAACGGCACCAGATATATCTGGGATTTGAAGTTTACTCCTCTAGACAGGTCAAGGGCATATTATTTAAACCTTTCACCATACACATGTTGATATAGATACTTAAAAATACACAACTCTACAAGGTTCTACACTTATTACAAGCGTACTACTAACCTCTGCAGATTGATTGGTAGAGAATGCTTATAACATTAAGCACTAAAGCCGCCTTTGATCCATTACTATTAAGTTCAGAATAAATAAACAAATAAACCTCATTCTAATAACCAACCGATTCTTTTTTACTATATTCAATAGCAGTGTTAGGCAGCAAACTTTCTCCCCACGTGACGGTCACAATCCTGGTATCACCGTTTCGCATGGGCAATGGTGATCAGTAATTATCCCGTGGTTCTTATACTTATCTGATGGGTATTACCATAAAATGAAGAGTGTATCCGAGCAATGTTTTCCGATTAGCTACACTTATCACAATGACAGAAAGCTGGCTGTAACTTTATAAAAGGAAGACCACATAAAATTAAATTGGAGACCTCTGAATATCAAGGATGACAGCCAGCGATTCAGTGACTGAATGAAACAAGAAAATATTAAAAGATGTTTCACGCCTAATGACAATAATGAGAAAAATTTATCTGAAGATATATTGCTGTAATAAATTATTATACATACGTACATTTTCCATAATACTCCGTATAAATACATAGGCTATTAAGATATAAATCGTATGTAAAAAGACAATGCTCCGAACGTAAATTACTCATTAAAACCTTATAGTATAAAATAATTTTGCCCCGGTCAAAGCCAAGCAAAAATCTCATTCTTATTGTATACTTAGTACAACTATAGATACTAATGTTCGCCTATATAATCGGGTATAATTCGACCATAAATAAATAATTAAATAATGTTCTGTTTTTATAAATACCACTAATTCTCTTGTACTCCAAATTGTTGGATAAACTGGGGGGGAGGGGGGAAGTTAATAAAAAGGTTTTTCTTCACTTATTACATTATTGCTTAAAAATTCCAATGAAAAACATGGTCCAGCCTATCTCACATTCGTTTATATTAACTTATTTTTTGTGAAACTCTCGTCATAAGATTTCGTCGTCATAAGATTGTCGTAATAAGATTTCGTAAGTATGACAAAAATATAATTAACCCTGATCATATCATATTATAGTCACATTATTAAATCCTCTTATGAAAAATCACTACTTGGTGCTCATCTACTCAAAATGCGATTTTATTGGCAAACACACAAAGCCTTCTACGACCTAAAGACATTCTCTGTCAGTCAATTTTGATGTATCTTGAAATTAACTTATTATATAATTAAACTACTTACTCTGATGACAACTCCGGAATAGTCAAGCGGCTAGAGTCATTCTTGCAAACCTGCAGGGATCGTCTCAGTGCCACATCGGGTATATCCAAGAAGACTGTATCTACATAAAAAATATTTAAAATAGTGGCATATACAATACATAGTGCATAGTAATAGATATAGGTTTTATTTATGTAAATAGGCGACAAACGAACACACGAGCCTCCTGGTGGTAAGTGGTCAACTTCGCCCATGAGCATTAGTAACACCAAAGGTATCACTGATGCGTTATCAGCCAAGAAAGAAAAGAAACAAAGAAAGTACTGGCTCTCATGCCCCCAGCAGGAGCAAGACGAGTCCTATGGCGGCTGACTAAAGCAGGAGGGTGGTAGCTAGCCAGGCAGGCTTCATGGAAGCATATTTTATTGTTTTGATAACATGATGAGCAGGCGTATTGCTGGTCAAGATGGAAGTGATAAATAAATCAGCTTCTTCAGCACTACAAACGAAAAACGCCATGGACAAAATATTTCACAGTCGATATTATGTAATACTTTTTCATTTTATGTTTTTTAAAACTTTTTTCAATTATATATTTTAAGAACGCTATGGAATTTCTTGAAAAGTATGGGTTGTTTAGAAAAATAATCTAAAATTATACATTTCAGCATAAAACTACTTTTAAATCCCTAGTATATTAGATATATTACTTCCTGTATATGTCCTGCCTTATAGATTACTTCGTTACTTTATGTACAAAATGCAGTCTATCATGCGGAATAAAAGCTTTGACATAACAACCTTTACATAACTTAGGCTTCCGTAAACTAAAGGTGTTAACCTATTTGTTAACTGCATTTGAAACACGTTTGTAAGTACCGTAACCCTTATTAGATAATAGTAGGTGTACACAGATACCAAGTTTCTTTATTAAGTTAGGAAGTCGCAACTTAATCAAGAATACAAAGATAACTAACCTGAAGGAAAAGCTGTAAGTAATAATATATTATATCTCCTTCCATTACACAAGATTTGAGGATCTATTCAATAACATTGACCTGTAAGCAACCAACCAGCCGGCGTAATTGAGGAGGCCTAGAGTGAAAGCAAGCTGCGGCAGTATAGTGTGCCTGTAGTGCCATTGTGAAGCAAGAAGTTCTTAGGTACGTGACAGGTTCATTTGTGATATTTTACAACTAACATTGATACATTCAACACCCGACCAAAATCGACGTCCATCGTTTACAATTGAAACAATCGTAGGGTTATGATAATTCTAATAATGTAATGTAAGTATACCTTCAACCTTATTACAAAGACCAGTGTCCGAGACGGATCGCCCTCGTGTCCTTAAGTTGCTGCTGTCTCTTGTGAAGTAGCTCAAACGACGCATCACCGAAAATCTTAAAAGGCGGTTGAATCTAAATGCAAACAATATAAATACTTAATAAAAAATCTTACGATAGTAACTATGAACACATGTCGCAAGAGTTATTGTTTATTGAGTATCTATGTGTATGTAATTGAAATTATTTACTGTTTGCCTCTGCGAATAAATCATCGTACGGTATTTTCGGATGACAACGATCCCCAAAAAGTTTTAATTTGATTTTGATTTTGATGATACTCAGACACCAATGGATCAGAGATACCTCGTTTGCCGACTATTGACTTTAATTCCCAAAGTTAATTCCCATTTGTATTTCTGTAACTTAGTAGGTAGTATGTAGTAACTTAGTAGGTATTATAAGGTTTGTATTATTAAAAACTATGGAGCGATAACCTCTGCGTCCTTTGCTGTACTTTATTGGTTGTTGGACGTTTATTTATCGATGAAACGTGATAACAGATATGAATATTATTATAGTATGCTAAATAGGTAGGTAACCAACACAAAGATTAAGTACAATGAAATTTTCTTCAAGAATATAAAGTAATCAAACACACATACACACACGTTCAAAATTTACCGTTCATTGTTCGGTTAAAAGAAATATAATTGATGTACTTATTAAGAATCTAAAAACTACATTCTGCAAAATAAAACTATTACATTTGCTAATTTATTTTACGTAACCAATAGTCAGTCTACTTAAAGAATTTAACCTCAGTATTAGGTACGTTTTGGCAGAATCTGTAAAAACGTCAATATTTTTAATTCAGTCACCAAAACTGCGTCTCTATGGCGGTAAATTTAATTTAAAGTTTGAACACCAGAGACCACGAGCAGACGTTTAGTCATCAATTGCAATACATTGACAACACCGACACTTAATATATGTCGATCAACTATGTGAGGTTGTCTTCGATTTCTGAACACAAAATATGTATTTAAGTAATAACGTTACGTTTACCTTTTCAGCGGCGTGTCATTTTCTGTGGAGCTGGACGATGTAGAGGCGTCGCTACTGCTAGAAGTCACTCGGTGGAATCCTTGATAACTAACACTTCTACGTACATTCATTTTACGATACATATAAAACAACTTATCACTTATCAAACTCGAGATGAACACTATTGATTTATATCTAAAGTCAATCCTTACGTGCACTCAACTTGTTGTTCTTTAGAAACTAAACTTCGGGAAAAGATCAACGGAATCCGCTAGCTGTTAGATTACTATAATTTGTCACTAGTTGCTAAAATTAAACCGCGTGGACAACAAATGCGCCCGCGGCGGCTGCCAGCCTTTCATACGAGCGTTTGACTCATCAGTAATTAAATCAGATTGAAAAATCCTCTTTCATTATTCTCCGATTTAGTCCTTTATAGACACTTGGTATATAGGTATAAGTTATTACGTGTACTTACTCGTGTAGTTCGCTCTATGAAGCAATATCTTTAGAATTACTTAGGTATGCGGTGTATTCACATATTGCGTAGAACAGTTTTCAATGAAAATTGAATTGTACATAGCATAGCGCGCGGTGATTTCGTAACTACATGTGAATGAAATTAATAACAGCAATATTCACTATATTGCTGAGTGTGGAATGTGTTACGATTTAGAGTCTGTATTGGATTTTTTAAATGTTAGTAACATTTACAAAATGGGGCTCTTGACCGTTGACGAGACATTTTTATGTTCCCGAGATGATAATTTGATGATAAAACAAATTTTTTAAAGGTTGCCTTAGTTGTCGTGCAATTTCTGCATGGGCCCATGTAGTCATGAGTCAATGTAAGAGGAAGGTACCGGTAATACCTGAAGATACCTGTCTTTATTGTATCTTGATTTATATTATAGTCAATATTGTATGTTTCTCAAGACAGAATAAATATGTTTTTCTTTCTTTCTTATTATTATTTTTTATAAAAATAAGTTATTGTGTATAGGTAGCAGTGCTCATTTATCATCAGGTGAATGAAAAAGTTTAAGTCATTAATATACCTTTATAAATAGATAGTTGTAGCTTCCATTTTCAGCCATGATTCAAAGTTGTTTTATTTACATAAGCGAACGTAAAAAATGTTTTTGAAAGACAATAACACAGACATGTTGTTTTTAATCAAACCTAGCCGTAAATGTAAACTGGATGTAACGCTTTCCTTTTATTTGTTAAACACATTTTGTATAACGATATGCTTCGATTTTCCCCTTTTTCTTCATGTAGCTATGACACGGAAGAGTTAAAGCTAATGACAGTTTGTGATTAAAATCTTAACAAAACTAGTAGAGCCTCGACGTTACGATCCTGTTGTAAATTAATATTTACGGTGCATCTATTTTATAATGTCTCTTGACATTTTCGTATTTTACTGTACTGGTCTAAAATGAAATGCTCAATGAAGCTGACGCGCCAACCGTATTAAATTATATCGGAATGTCGTGTCAAAAATTGTATATTTTGTCAAATTTTTACAATATTTTCTTTTCACACTCTGTCACATATAAATGTTTTATGTGATCAAATATTTAAAAAAAAAACGCACTGTCGTAAACATGCAAGGAGCGCTTATAGACTAAAAATGACACCACCATTTTTATGGACACAGAAATTCATATAGATAGCAAGCAGACAGACCTTGTTTGATTGTACTGTTTTGACACAAAATATGATTTCAAATCACATTTACTTAATCAGTGTTTTACATTTGGAGATATATTTCAAAATATCAAATGTCTATCACCAGACAGACATATGGTCCATGCAGAGTAGGTTATCGTTAGTTGCCACACAACTATTTCTAATTTCAATTAATTGAAAACTTACTAAGTACATTCAAAAGCATAATATTGTGAAATAAAACAAGTTAGTGTATTTATTTATTTATTTATTGCAAAAACAATTATGATTAAACTTATAGGTATAAGATAATTTGGTTACTACAGACTGCAGTAAAACATTTAAGTCTATATTCTACCAGAAACTTGATCCATTGGCTAATATTGAAAGCGCATAATTCATGAATCAAATGAAGAAAAATCCTTAATTTAATCTTAGTATTTCTTATACAATCAAAGTGAAATCGACAATAAAATGACCCATTATTTTATATGCATTGCTTAAACATATAAGAGCATACAATAAAATTGAATCAACTAGTCCTCATTTAACACGATGAATTTAATAATTAACTTTACTACAAACTAACCGTAACATTATTATAGAACATGCATTTACACAATATTCCTATATTTTCAATTTGATATAAAGCATCACAAATAGTTTGCATATCATGAGCTAAGTTCAAAAATTTATATCAAAATTCAACAGTTGTAACAAAAGAAAATATTCTTTAATTACATCACTAATAATTAAAATATGGAAGTTGGACGTTTTCGGAAGAACATTAGCTATATAAAATATTATCTTGTAAAGATTGGAGAGACACTAAAATTTCTTTATATAGTTTGATACCAGAATAACAAACATGTTTAAAAAAAATGGTGAATCTAATTAGGCAAATTGTAAAAAATTACATGTTTTCCAAATAATTTTAATCCCCATCGCTTATAAATTTCTCTGGATTTCAGTAATATGGTCTTCTTGGATTATTCTGAAAAATATTAATAATGTATAAGTTTACATACAATATAAATGTATACACTAAAAGTTTGTTGAAACAGGTCAGAAATAATTTGATCCATGTAAACATGTATATTTATTATATGTATCAAGACCCTATCTCACGTAACTTGTATTTAGCTTGTCATTATGTTAAAAATAATTACAGAAATGTTTAAATTTACTGTGATCACTTAACTCCCTAGCCTACCTTTTTTTTTATTGATGACGCCACTAAAAATAAAACATTACTTTCGAAAACAAACGATACATACTGTGGAGGCTTTTGTAACACCACGTGGAATTGACGCCTATATGCTATCTACATCAGTAAAAATGAAACAATATCTCCAGGGACAAGTTGGTATTTTGGTTGGTTTTTTTTTTAATGCATTTATTTGCTGCATGGCTGATCTTGCTGTCTTGTATGTAATTTGTTGGAAGTTGGTGTTTACACTTTTCGAAAATTAAACTACCCCACCGCTTTAACAAACCCCGACCATAAGTGATCCCGGAAGAAGAACCGGAAAGAAACTCCCAAGGAGTTTACCTATGGCTGTATATCAAACTCAGGTTGAAGAAGTTTTGTCTTTAAACTAATCGTCTGGTTTGTAGTAACTTATCTTCATAAGAATGCCTTTTACATGACTTTTAAATTTACAGTATGGCATTTATTCATCAATTTTTACGTGTCTAACCATAAAGGAGCCTCCTGTTTTGCTAAGAATTTTGGTGCAATCAGTTTAGCCAATTAATACAGTTAGTTTTTTAACGTTTATTATAAGGATATTATTGCATGAAAACAATTTTCATATTTATATCATCAAAACATTGTTTCTTCCGTGTACTTCAAGAAATAAGGAGATTTTATCAACAAACAATACAGTTTCACACAAGTCGCTAGTGAAAAAAGTTACATGATAAATAATAATAAACGTTCACACACTCACACCCCCGCACTAGGATTTCTTGTGTTGCGGGTGGCATGGACGTTTACAAATATGACATCAAAAACGCCCATGACCCGAGAAGCAAAGATTTATGTGCCACATAAATATCTAAGCCGGCCGGGAATCGAAACCAACACCCCTCGCGCCGTAGGTAGGGTCAGTACCAACTGGGCAAGGGGTCCTCAAAGTCAGGAAGATCGCTGATCCTAATATTGATACTCGGGACACTCTCATGGTAAAATGTGCTCCTGGGGACTATATTCCATTAAAAACTTCTTGAATACAACGTGAAATATATAATTTTATAAAGCTAACCAATTGTGTCTCGACCGTATTGCCTAATATTATTTATCAAAATACTATGTTCAACGCAATCGAATACCTTTAACAGGCCACAGTATATGTATATACAAACAGCATCTTGCTTGCAAGCATCAAAAATACCTTTAAGAAATGCTATGCCTACATAAGTGGAAATTTTTCCTCTCGAAAACCGAACTGATTAAAATGAAATAATTTGTTAATAGAAACATGTGGCAGTACCTGGTTATAAATATTTTTTTCAAAGATTTTCCCAAGGGATTTACTTTATTAAGGGCTGTAAGTTAGAAATGGGGAAAACAATTGCTGGGTCGCTTTCATGTCTAGCTTTATAATAATGGAATTATTTTACCCTATTTCATGTGATTGGGGATTTGATTAAAATAAAGCTTAAATGAAGCGTAATTGAATAAACAGTTGGTTTTATTACAATTGTAGAAAGATCCCAAAAATTACTTACCTCTCTTTTTAATGTTCATAAACTTATAAGTTAAAGTAACTTAAGTTTAAGTTTTTATGCTTGTATCACACAAGTGATGGTGTGTAAAACTAAATTAACCGAGGTATTTCTAAACATGTAATTCAGTGACGATCAAAACAAGCAGAAGGCTCGCATTTAAGTGTTTTATATTTTTACGCGGTTTTTCGGAGATCAAATGCTCAAATACGACAGCAACTAAGTCAGCAAAATTAACACTCGTTATTGCCCTTTGAAGCACTACGATAATTAATTTTTACTTTACCCGTTTCTTCATTAACAAGATTTATTTATTCTTAAAGCATTTTCTACCATTCAACTTTTTGGCACGCCAGATATCGACGTTCCAGGCAGCTTTGATTTTCCTTGCTTCTTGATCTTTTTAGCGATGTTAATTGATTTAGCTTAGGCACAAATTAGTTTTTGAATAAATCCTAACATAAGTTAAAAATTTCGGAGAGAAGAGATTTTTCGACGTAAAATTCAAAAAGTCTGTTTCTATAAAATAAATTAATTAATAAATAAAATTAATAAATAAAATTAATAAATAAAATTAATAAATAAAAAAATAAATTAATTAAATAAATTAAATATAAAATAAATTTAGTTTTAAGATTACCACTAAAGATCGGATATTCGGGCGCTTATTGACCTAAACTTTCTGATTTTTACCACCCACGAAAAAATAATACGTACATCCCTTTCTGAATAGATATATATATTTGTATAACTTTAATCTCGTTATTACTAAATACTATTTATACACAAAATTTCGTACAACGTCTTTCCCATTTTTTTCAAATGACATCACGTGCGTCAGGTACATTCGATGAACATTTTTTTCTGAATTCCTTACCAAAATATGGGTAAAATGTATTTTTGTAGTTATTTACAAGATTATTAGATTAATTAATAAATCCGGAGAACCGGAGATTGACCAAATTGACTTTTTTTATTTAGAAAGGCATATCCATATTATTTTTTCGTAGACATAAAAGTGAACTTTAAGTAAATAAGCGCCCGATTACCAGACTCTTAGTTATCACACTTAACTTGTTTTTGTGTTAAATATATATTATATTATCATAGATGTGTATTATTTAAATAGATTGGATAGTACCATAATTATTGAGTTATTTATGTAACGAATTCGATGTAGAATCACCATTCATAATTTACGAAGATCTAATTTTTTCTTTAGTTTACTTTACTATGATATTGTAATCACGACGACCCTAGAGCCCATTTGGTTGTGATGCTGCTTGTTGACAGAAGGTGCTGGATTTGATTCACGGCTGGAACACACTTACGTGACTGACACATGTTTGTTGTCTGGTCTTGAAGGTTTGTGAATTTCCAAGCCACCGAGGGAAATCCTATTACGAGTATAATTTTTTTAGCTTACTTTTATTTTAACGTTAACTTTTAAGTTAAGATTAATTTGTTTGAAGTTAATATCTCCTTTGACATAATTATTATAGGTTGTGTCTCAAGACATCAACTTACCAAAGGATTTGGTCTGAACCTATAGGCCAGCATCATTCGCTTCCTATATGCATCAAACTCGTCGTCTTCAGCCAACACAACGTCCGATGTAGATGCACCCAGCCCAAGATTCTGCACGGGTTGTTTGGCCCTGGTCAAATTAAGTGTTAATTATTATAAACTCTATAAGACTCGCACCTGTATGTAGGTATACGTAATGGAATTTTAGTTCTTTATTTACTCCCACTTCTTGACATTCAAGTTATCTATAATTAAGCACCCATATGCAATCTTTTTTTTTGTAATATCGGAAAATAATCTTTAAAATATAACAGAGTTCTATATGTAATTTCAGGTTATTTGAGTTTTCTATCCACCAAAACGCCCTCTATCTCTGTGGCTGCTTGCAATGACACCTTACTGCTTACTGATTATCTGTCTATTGTAAATGAATTATTACCACTTTGTTTAGATTTCCTCAGGATTCTTCCTGATATTTCTCCATAAATTTCAGTAAGGAATGCGATGCCTGCCAATCCAGATATTTTCAATATAGTGAACTATTAATGTCAGTGCCTCATTCCGACTTGAACGCGATGACACAGTGGTATTTAAAAATTTATTAACAGTTAGGATGAATCACTTTGCTGCTTCGTACAATTGTAAGAAAGATATTAACCATGTTGTATCAGTATTATACACTTGTCAATCATATTATTCATACTGAAATGTGACTAATATCCATATACATTATAATTAAGCCGACCAAGGTCGAATTGGACTTGCACGGTTTCGCACAGTGTGGATGGAGCACTCCATGTTTCCATACTATAAATCGATGCTTCCCAACCTTTTTTCGTTGCCGTACCCCTCGATAACACCATTAACCCATTTATAAGTACCCCTCCTCTGATAATTCCGTACCAACTCCTAAAAATGTGTATCGTTTCGCTTAAGGTCTAGCGCCTTAGAAAACTACTAGTTATAAGGTGCATTTTAAACCACATATTGTAGACACAATACATTATAATTATGTTTATTTAATTTAATTGTTTTAACTTCTAAGTATTTCCACCATTACCAATATAATTTTCACATACAAGGTCCAAAGGTTATGTACAAAGATTGACTAGTTCTTCCTCGAATTTTATGCTGAAAAAGACAACAATCTGAACTATCTTTGTGCGAACGCAAAAACTGCAGCAAATGATAGTTGCTTTAGGTAGGTTCCTTTAAATAAAATGTTTAAGTAATTCAACTCAATGAACCGTTACTGTGCTCTGATAATCGAGTAGCACTTGCATATATAGTTATTGCATATATAGTTGGTTAGGGGATATCGTGTGAACGATACAAATTGTAAATATTCCAGGTTTTTTTTTCGCCCATTCTATGGGAGGTCCCGACAGAGTACAAAAAGTTATTATTATTACCTACCATTTTATAAACACTTCGTTACATGGAGACGATTGATTACTTTGATAAAACCATTATTGACATTGGATACACATTAAAAGTTTATGTAACTGTCGAGCTGATGACGTATTTCAATTGTTAATATAATTTCTTTAGTTTTCTCACTGTTGCGGCAATAATCGATTTTTAAATAAAAACTCCAATTTGTATTACTTCTATAGAGATGTAGTAAGGCTTTATAAAATACAGTACAAAAATGGATACTTTCCATGTTGGATAAAGCAGACAAATTGAATCATGTAAACATACATAGGTGAATCAACCCACTGACCCTGCTTGCCGAGGGAGAGTTCTCGAGTTCGATTCCCAGCTGGGAATAACATTTATGTGACGGATAAATGTTTGTACTCAGGCCATGGTGTTTGTGATGACATATTTGTTTTTCTCCATGGCACCCACAGCACAGGAAATCCTAGTGCGGAGGTCATTGTGTGAACGTTTATTATTACTTATTTTATCTGATATTCAAAAAACAAAAGAGTAACACCATGAAACATTATTGCCGATATGCAAGAGCGATGGGGACCATAGACCAGCATACATTCAATAAGCTCGTTCGCCGGCTAGTAGTATAAAAAATCTATGTTTCTCATTTACTTATTGACAGGTTCCACGATGCCCGTGCCTTCCGCGCCAAGACCTTCGCCCTCGGTCCAGCCCAACTTTTGAAGCATTTTAAAACCTTAAACAAAACAGTATATTTTATTACACACGTCTATATGTTAAGTTAAATGTCGATGATTTATGTTTTAAAACTGATATAGTCACGGAAATTATACGTTTTATGTTTTCTACTGATACACGACGCGACTCAGTCTCACAGAGCATGTTCCATGTAATTGGGTCAAAATATTGGCACAATTAAAATAGATTACCGATATCGCTCGAAACATTTATAACTTTTCTGAATTCGTCAAAAAAATCAGTCATCCATTAGGACCTGTAACTGATGCATCACTCTCTTTCCTCAAACTCCAGAACCTTATAATATATATAACCTTCAAGTAAAATCAGTATACACTAGCGCCCCTTTTACCTAAGGTAGGTCGCATCAGATGAAGGCTTAGAGGCCATTAGGCCAAAGCCAGCCTCGGGTAGTGTTTAGTGGGTAGGCCCCTAGAATTTTCGGGAGTCCCACATAACCAGCGCAGGCGGCTGCGCTGGTGTGCTATGAGCATTCACCACTCCCCTCCCGCGTTTCTCCGGAATTCCCCTATTCGAAATTGTCTGGGCGCAAAAAAAAAACAGAATACAAACATTGTGTACATTGAGTCATCAAATCATACATACCAACATTATCCTCTTTCAGCTTGAACTCCTTGTAGTCGCTGAAGTCGGGCTCTTTGCCACTCTTTACTGCTGAATACTTTTCCATGAATCTGCAATATGGACATTATTACAATTGAATATGTAAATGTATTACGTCAAGTGAAAATTATTGATATCTTTAATTGTACGTTAAAACAATACAATACACGATGGTCAAGCCACGCATGCACGTTCTTAACATCCCCAATTAGGTGGGCGAACTGCTTTTTACTAGATGGTGTAGAGCTCAGCGAACTAGTAGACTATACAACGCACTGGGATTACAGGCCCCTGGTATATGTGTGGTGGTATAGACCAACCAGTTTAATCACGGCGAGACTAGTGCGTGGTGGCAGATTTTTTCGCCGCCTGATTGGCTACTACCCTCCCTTGAGAATCAATTGTGAAATGTTTTTGTTTCGGGCGCAGTATCGGAAAGATAGTCCCCGCTTCCACCTTGATCGACAACGCGTCGGTGATGCATTTAGTGCTATGGAGGGGCATGGGCGGTGTTGATCACTTATCTGTCGGCCCTTCTGCTCATTTGTTGGCTGTTTATATAACATAATATTTATATTTACTTAAGAAAACATAGAGAATAACACTGGATTTGATCTGTGGGCATAGCTCAATAATCATTATATATATAAACACTGCATAGGCTGCACGGGACCATTCAAAAAAATTATTGTGTGGATCATTAACTTATGCTGCTACATGTAGAACACAAAAACCTTTCATTATATGATCCATAATATTTATAATTCAGATATCGGAAAACATATGACATAATGTTTATTCACTTCTTCAACTCTTCCGGGGGTAGGAAATCTCCGATGTGATGTTTGCCCGCAGCTTGCTTCGTGAGTTCGTCCGCCCATTTTTCTGTAGCGTTCATCTCCTTTGCTCGCAGTCTGAAGTAAACATAATCGATGAAATATAAGGTGTTATCAATCTATTGCAAAATATATATTAAATTTACATATTGATTATTACAGGGAAGTAACATATCACATATAAAGGTGCCTTGCTATTTTTAACCTTACAATTGAAACACATTTAAAATTATAACTATTATAGATAAAAAAAACTTCGCAACAGAAACATCATTCGTTTATTTTTTAATTTCCAATCTAACACCGAATGTTCCATAAAACTCGTAAAACCTTATATAAATGTGCTAAACACTGCAAATTGTACCGTGAAGCATAACACATTATATATTATTACACAGGCGACATTGTATTTCGGCTTGAAGTGGGTCAAGGCCAATTACACCTATTAATAAAAAAAAATATTGTAACAAATTTCCATTGGAAACACTGTCCTATTTGAAATTTGTTACGAAAAACTGAACTGTAACGAGCACATTACGACTGCAAAGTTGCAGTTGCTGCAAAGAAAAATTCTGTGGTCAGCTTACTTATCAATGAAATCTTTTAATATAAATCAGTTACCTGAAACAAAACTTGATGTAAAAAGTAACAATATGACTTACTTGTGTTCCCAGGTACCTTCGGCTGTGTCTTCATCACTATCATATTCATACTTATGTTTCCCAGCAGCCGCCAGACGCTCTACTTCCTGTCTTTTTTTCAACATATCCTGAACGAAGATAACTATATAAGCCAGCATGTAAATTACTATGTATATTATATTATTATATATACACAAATATCGAATAAAATATAATTACCTAAAATACTTTTTTTTTGTTTTATAAACACATCTTGTTATTACAGATATAAATAAGAATGTAAAGTGCTTCATGATGTGTTGAACAACTTGAAGTTGTGTATTATTTCTACCGATGTAACATTAAAACACTGTTGATTTTAAACCGCACCATAGTATGATTGTGTTTAGCCTAATATTGACATAATATATACTGCTTTAGCATTGAATAGGTCATTTATAACCAACACTTTTAGTTGAATACAGAATGCCTTGCTATAAGGCATTTCTAAAGAGGTATCATACTATTAATATAATTCCCTAACCATTACTAATAAAACATTATTAATGTAATGCCCATTTCATTCTTAGCCTGTCATCAATTATCATATCATAATACTATAAAGTATACTGAACGCTTCGAACCTGATATAAAAGGTTCAATTTGAAATTATCCTCACACTTCTTCCAATCCTCTGCACTGAGGTTTGTCGTACCGTAATTGGTCATGGCATACGACATGAGAGCTTGGTTATTACGATTCACATTGGTCAGTTTTAGACCCTCTTCATCAATTTTGGCCAGTTTTACACCTGGAACATTGCAAATAACGATAATTCATCAATAATTCATGTAGTCACAAGTAGTTTAGTAATACCAAACTGATAAGGAGAAGATATTTTATGTTTGATTGTACAGTGACGTCAATGAAAAAAGGCAACTATGGGCACATTTAGAAATTGGATAAGTGACAAAAAAAATTGATTTTAACTTGCACTGCAACAATAAGATCATCCACAATTGCAATGATGGCCGAGACTGCTGTAACATTATGTATGCTTCTGTATCGCACCCTTAAGACTGTTGTGTGCATTTGTGTGGGTACCATTCAAAATTCAAGTGTTTATTTACCTGGCAATATAGGTATTGTGGGTGTAACTATTCCCGGAGGTTTGATATCTGCTGGAGGATTATCTTCCCAACGGGACTTCTTCCGCTTGCGTCTCTCTCGTTTGGCCTCTGAATCATCGTCACTCTGGGAACTCGCTTGCTCATACTTCACACTTGCGTCATACTGGTTCCTGGAATCAATTAATGTTATTGCTAATATCAAACCGATAATTGATAGAATTAATGTCACTGCTTTAAAACAAACTAATAGAATAACAAAATAATTCAAGTAACTTATGATAGACAATAGCAACTTTACATATATTATAATGTAAAAGGGGTGATACAAAAGTAATAATAATTCGTTATTTCTAGTGCACAAAAATAAACTAAAAAAAAAATTGACAACTTGATTATCTATCCACTCGCTGAAGCATATTATAATCATATAAATAAACCGCGATTTCTGGGAGGTAAATTCACCCCTCGGTCCAAAGCGCGGGTTTGTTACCAGAGAACTGTTGTCCCCCTCGAGTTACTGCCCGGGGGTTTCCTCGTATAGGCCGCACCTTCAGTAATCGCGTGCCGCGTAGGAAGTCTTTGATCCGATTCAACGTACATTCATTAGAATACAAAATTCTAAGATAACACCAAACAGAAAAAAAACGAAATTAGAGCTGTCATTAAGTATCTCCGATTGAAAAAAATGTCAACTAAACAAGCGACTCCGTGAAAACTTGAAGGGCTCTGCTTCTCCATATTTCATAATTGCACGCTGGGCCAAGGAGTTTACGGTGGGAAGAACATCCGCTAAAGAAGAACATCGCGAGGAACGGCCATCCACACCCTCACTGATGATAACGTGAAAGAAGTCGAAGATGTTGCAACGGCAGATCTAAGAGTACCATCAGGCATGTGGCTGAGGTCACAGGGAGCTCACATGGCAGCTTATCGTCACTTCTGGATCACCCCTCGTATGTTAATAAAAAAAATTGAAATACATAATGCACAAATATCGTATAATAAATGCTGCGAATGTATAAACGATATATAAGCTGAGACAGACAGGAATTTATATTACGAATACCTGTCCGTTTCCTCCTCCTTAACCATAGTTTTACTGTTATCATCATCACTTTCGTCGTCTTCTAAGCAGAACTCCGGTTCATATTTATCTTCAGGCTTGATTTCCGGTTTCCGTTCCTCTGGATTTTCAGATCGTACGTTACTCACTAACTCCCGGAACGCCTTATACTCGTTACAGTTAGTATTGTGCAGAAACCTGAAATAATTATACGAACTCAAACGAATGCACAAGGGAGATTGTAAAGAAAGGATGATTCTGTTAGGTTTACTCAACCTGAAAATACCTCGATAGAATAATGCTGAGAAATTTTCACACTCAAATCATAAATAAATTCAATGGTAACAATAAAAATATATATTTTTTGTTAATTTTTGCAAGTATGTCTGTCTGTTCGTAATTTTATGCAAAACCAAAAGAACAGATTAAAATTGAACAGATTTATAAATGTAAACATTTCTTTTCGAAGCTTAATGAGGGTGGGTTACTGGTCATAATATAAAATCACAATTAAATGATAAGTGATACGCATGAATGAATTTGAATTATCATTATCAATATCACCACGTACAAATGTAGCACAAGGTTTAATTCAAATTACACTTTATTACAATGCATTCCAATTCCATTGGTTTTTTTAAGTGCCCAATTTACTATCGCAACATGAATCTATCGAGGCTAGACGCTTTATTGCAAAAAAGGTAATATAAAAAATGAATACAGCACGTATCCTCCTTTTGGGAGTTCAAAACTGGTCAGTGGTATTACCACAAATTTTGGTCTTGTGAGTGTATAGCTTTCAGCACATTTTCCCAGTGGTCGCCGTTGCGGGCGACTTCGACGGCTGCGCGTTGAACTGATGGCGGGAACATATCTGCAGAGAGAACTGCACACCACTTGTCAGCATTGTGTCTTATACACACCCGACGACATCGAACCGGCTGATGCCGGGATAACAGAGCTCATTCGCGATATTCGTGAGCGTAACAAAAAATCTATATACTTTTCGATAAAAAATTCATAGGCGGTCGCAGTAATAAGACGATGGACACAAGATACCGTAATGAGTTGATAAAAATAAAATCATTATCTTATGAAATTTTTAAACATTCTTATACTGAATCCACATCTGTGCTCAACACTTTACCAATAAACTATTGATAATTACCTACTAGTCTGCTATATTACTATGGCATACGCAAGGTATTTTTAGCACTTGCCTGAAGCCCGAAAAGCGATAGTTTATCTATCATTCGTTTCCTATGCCATAATAACTACACAAGCTAAGACATATCACTGAAAATGCCATACCGTGTGATGGTATATAAATCAATCTTTAGAATACAAGTTAAATTATTTACATTCCTGTACGCTCACCTAATAACGCAATGAAATCTATCTTTATACAACATTGAAGTAAAATAGTGATGACAAGAAATTAGTTATTACCTCGAGATCCAGGAGGCGCTGGTATATTGCTTGGATCCAATTCTTTTGGGTTAGACATATGAGATATTGTCATAGGCTGAGGTATACTTTGAGGTTTCATAGGCTCCGGTTGTGGAATGGTCACTGTATCTAAAGGCTTTGGTTCAGGCATGGTATGTAATGGCATAGAGCTTTGTGGCATCGAATTCGGGGACATAAACGGCATATTAGGAGGACCATTATTGTTTCCAAAGTTAGGACCATTTGGACCAAAAGGTGGTCTAGGTCCCATCAAGGGCATGTTGTTGTTCGGCATCATTGAGTTAGGGCCATTTGGTCCCATCATTCCTGGATTAGAGAACGGCGGGCCGAAAAATGGAGGCATAGGTCCATTAGGGCCAGGCCCGCGCATATTCGGACCGCACATAGGACCAGGTCCACACGGACCATTCGGGCCCATAAAGCTTGGAGGCATAGGGAAATTTGGAGGACCTCCCATGAAAGGAGGCATTGGCATATTTGGGCCACCAGGAGGCATCATAGGACCACTATTTTGATTGGGTCCAGAATGTGGAAATGGTGCCATGGGCCCAGTTGAACCAGGTCCCATTGGTCCAGGACCCATAAAGTTAGGACCAATAGGTCTCATAGGGCCAGGTCCCATAGGTCCTGGACCCATTGGACCTGGTCTCATTGGGTTAAAAGCAAATGGCCCAGAAGCCATTGAACCTGGTCCCATATTAGTCTGAGAATTATCTAATTCAGACATAAGTGGTCCAGAATTATCTCTTTCATTATTCGGCCCAGACTCATCATTTGAATCAGAACCATGCATGCTCCAACGGGACTGGGAATTTGAGTTAGAAACCTGTTCCTCAGTGGGCATTGCAGGCATTTGCATGAGAGGAGGGATATTGCTATTATCAGTGTTTTTCTTTCTATCTTTAACAACAGGCGTCATTGGACTATGGGGCCTATTCCTGCTTCTATCACTCCATCTTCGATTTCGGTCCCTGAAAACAAATATCACTAATTTTAGTAAGTTTTTACAATATATTAGTAATATGATATGATTTGTATTTTATAATAATCTTGGATAACAAAAAGTGACAATTATATTAAACCTATAATATATAATATCCTTATCAGTTTTGTTATTTTTGTTGTTTGACAGGTCTGGAGAGTCATCAAGAATAATGACTCGAAGTTGTCATGTATATGGTAACATAAAGGTCAAGAAACTACACACAAATAAAGTAAACAAAAGAAATATCTTTACTATAAAAACAAAAGCGTACCGAGACTGTCTATCGTTGGATGGTGGTCTCTCGTTGTGAGACTGTCTATCACTGTGGGACTGCCTCTCATTATGTAACTGCCTATCATTGTGAGATTGTCTATCATTACATCTCTTTTCTTTTGGTGCCTGGCTATAAACTTCAGTAGTATTACTGACAGTAGTAGCGGTAGTAGTAGGAGTGGTAATTGTAGTGGCAATAGTAGTACTAGATGTTTCTTCAATTGATTCTTGTCCCTCATTTAGTGCTGTTTCCTCCAACATGGATTTGTTTTTCTTTTCCTCTTCAATTGCTTTTTTCTTTTCTAATTCTATTTTCTCCTCTTCTTTCTTTTGTTTGTCTAATAAGGCTTTAAATTGACTCATAAAGCTGCCATCATTTGAGAAAATATTTTTGGAACCCGTGTCATCACTGGCTTTAGGGCTGAAATATAGTTTGAAATACTTTACTTTAAAATTAAAAAATCTAATTTAATATCTTGCACAGATATGGTTTTTTTTGTAGAATTTACAGTAATTTGAAGTAATCAATCATAATAATGAAATGATTATGGTTCATAAAAGGATTCAGTTTTTTTGACAATATTGTTAAATCCCCAATAATTTATCAATTTTGTTTACATTATTTAATCATATCATGAAATGACATTTTTTCTATACTTAATTATATAATATAATAGTACAAATTAGTATGATTAACATTATATCCAACCAATTAAAACAGTAGAACATAATAGAAAAAAGTTGAATCTTTGAAAACCATTTGACTATCCTAAGCTTCTGCAAAAAATTTGATTCAACACATCATTAATATTTCCTAGATCATAAAAGTTACTATTAGTAGTATTGCCAGTAAACTAACATAAATCACTGTTTAACTTTGAACATTTGTAGTTTTAAGTTATATGTTGTAGAAGGTTTTTGCAATATTTTGTGTCATATAGGTAATTAAAACTAAAAATAAAATTGTATCAAGGTTGAATCTGTGCATTAAATATTTTTTGGAAATGTAAATGTAGATAATAGATAGGCTTTGTTATCAATATATAGAGGTTATAAATTTTTTTTTTGAATTTTTGAACTCTTCTTATGTTATGTGATGTAAATATAGTATTAAGCCATATGAAGTGTAAAGATATGGTTTAATGACCTTTACAAAAACCCAAGGTGAGTATCATTAAAATTTAACCAAATATACATAGTTAATAATGTTATTTCACAGATTGATGCCATATAACATTTTCTTCTTTCATATAATAACTGTATATGCAAGTAGGGGAGTGTGTATGCCCAAATGATTTCCTATAATACATTAGTTTAATGGGTGGCAACCTGTTATCACTAATAATCAGGGTTCAAAAATATCCCATATTTATTATGAATATCAAAATATTGAATATTTATGATATATATCAAAAGTTTGATATATATCCATTTTGTATGAAAGCCATATTATTATTTTATTGTGTTATTTATGGATACTATATGCATATGTGTTAAAAAACAGAAATTTTTCTGACATGACAGACAGCATTAAGTGTTGCCATTTATGAATTAGAATTTATATTAGGCAGTATGTTTTAACTCTACTCCAACGCTACCTACATTTGGGAAGTAGAAATACAGTAACAAATGCCATAAATTACTCGATAATATAAAATTTGATATATATCATGATATATATCCATTATAATATATCCTCGAACCCTGCTAATAATATTAATGATTTTATTAGTTAAGAACTCAAGAGTAATTTGTAATTCAAACAAAATAAATAATTTAGCGGTGTCTTTAGATTTACAGTACATACTACCACGCATCATAACACCTACACAAATACTCCATAGCGGTAACATAAATAAACAATATCTCCAACCTATACTTAATACTAAATGGTTGAAAATAGTCTTCTGAAATTGAAAGTTCTAAATCTTGAATGTAATTGTATTTTAGAAATACTATCTAAAGATTCCGCTGTATGGTTCTTTGTAAGCACCGGCTGCATCAATATAAAAAGTGAATTCAATATAAATAAGAAACATTGAAATTTAGTTTTAAGGCGCAGGAGTTAAATCCAGGTAACGTGATATTTGACACATCACCACACTAGTTACCTTTAAGCTTGTCATTACTGGTTGGTGTAAGATACTGTTCCTAATCTTGGCTCAGGAATCAATTATAGGTAGTTATGAATGTTATTAGGAGAATAATGGATAGCTTAGTCAAGGATTAGTGTGTGTAATTTACAATATATAAAGTTCAATGTTAATTACTTAGACAACTTAGCTTGAGCTGCTAGCGCAGCAGCCTGTTTTTGAGCCTCAAGCTTAGCTTGAATCTCCATCTTCTTTTTTTCGATCACTTGCTCTTGTTTCGACATTTGAGCCCATCTTGTACTGAGGGCGGATTTAGTCTTACTATCTTTGAAGTGAATCATTTTTGCAATAATTATATTTCAGATTTACTATATTTTTATATATGTGCACGCTCAGGAAAGCTCATTTTTCGGCGTTTAAGTATCACAGACAAAGATTCAGACTATAGATATTCGTAGTCGAACTTTTAGTTACAAACAGCACAGATAAATAAATTCACCTAAAAATCACGTAGTTTAGAGATTTTTACTTCATAGAATACATATTTTATGGTATGCCACAGATAAGAAAGAAAGACTATGATTAAGATCACAGATACGTAATACCTGCATTAAAAAGGGAATAATAATTATCTGGTCCTAAAAATCGTACAGATTAATATTAAATACAACTTAGAGCATAACATTACTTAGTTACTTTTAGAATTGGACAATTTACGAATATTTAATGAATTATTAACTTCCTGCCTAAATAGTGAAATGTTAAATAAGTTTTTCCTGCAACCGGTAAATTTGCGTTTGACACTCTTCATTAAAGAAGATTTTATACATTACTGATATTTTTTTGTATGCATACATACTAATTTCTCGGAAATTAGAAATTTAGACGACCCCGTAGCCCAGTTGGTAGTGACCCTGTCTGCCGAGCGTGGGGTCCCGGGTTCGATTCCCGGCCGGGGCAGATATTTATGTGACAGATAAATGTTTGTTCTCGGGTCATGGGTGTTTGTGATGTGATAATTGTGTATGTCCATGCCACCCGTAACACAAGGAATCCTAGTGCGGGGGTGTGAGTGTGTAAACGTTTATGTTTTATGTTTATGTTTATTTGTGGATAGATTCGCGTAATTTTTTTTTAATCAAATATATACCAGCGCAAGTCTGCTAAGAATATGTTAAACGTGAATTTTTCCCATTTAGCATATCATTTCTAGACGAGTACGTGGATATTCGGATTCATTGACTTTAAGTTTCTCGAATAGATAATAAAAAATTACTGAAACAGGGCAACCATGATGATGGAAAGAAGGATGGAGGAATGGATGGAGCGCTCTTGACTGTGAAAATTAAAAAAAACTCGAAACATAATTCTTTTTATTTTTAACCAAGATCCTATGTACGAATTTTCATGAAATTACTTGAAATATGAAGGATTTTAATAAAAATATTTATACTTTTAATTCATTTAAATAAAAAAAAATATTTCATGCTATTTTTCACATATATAACTACCCTATAATGCACTCACTCTCAAATCTGTGCAAAATGTGAGGCAGTGACCCTTCATACCGAGCGAAGGGTCATGGGTTCGATTCCAGACCAGGGCAAACATTTGTGATATATAAATTTTTGTTAGTGTCATGGGTGTTTGTAATGTTATATTTGTGTATGCCCATGCCACTCATAACACAGGGAATCCTAATATGGGGAGTGAGATTATAAACGTTAACAAAAATTGGCAACCGTAAATGAAAATTTTTTTTAGATTCTTAAAATTTAAGTATAACCAGTAATACAGACTATTTGAAACAAAGTGAATGTATTACATATTTGTAACATAATTTTAACATAACCACGTTAAAAATGCTGGTTCAAATAATTTAAACACGCATCACCATGTGACAATAACAACAACACAGACTCATCCTGCCACTGCCCTTATTGGTCTGTGACGGGGAATTACGGGTCTCAGGGGTCACCCTTTTACCCAGGTGTGGACTCGGGAGAACGAGAGTCTCCCGGTGGAGGGGGGGGCCCGCTGTTTAGTGGGGAATCCTGTTCCGTAAGGCTTGCCAGGTCGCAGCCAGTAGCTCCCCAGATGGGCAGGGAGCTAATCTGACTCTAAGACCTCCCGCGGAAGCGGGTAGCCGTCCGGAGGTCGAGCGTGAAGCGGCGCGATCCCTCTTAGAGGTTCGTGTGGCCCGTTATCTGCGTGATCGAACATCGACCTTGCCAAACGGGCCACAAATTCCTCTATCGTCACCACCTTGAGGTCACACGCCAACACGTCGTTCCGGACGTACCGTCCCGCCCCCGTGATCGCACGACGAGCCAGATTTTGCTGCGCCTGCAGACGCTTTCGCTGGAACCTTGATACCAACGCGTACCATGCTGGCACCGCGTATGTCAACCGTGACCGAACGTAGGTGTAGTACACCATTCGTTTTGTCCTAACTGGAAGCCTGGATGACAGCACCGGTCGGAGACAAGCACGAGCGGCACGCGCCTGTTCTAAGACGTGGTTACAATGTTGTACCATCCGCGTCGTACTATCGATGATGCATCCTAGGTATTTAACGGTTGGCTGCCACACCACCTCCCGGCCACGGAAGCGAAACGGCGCCATCAGCTTACGCGACGGTGAACAAAACGGGGACCGTCTTACCGACGTTGACGGCTATCCTCCATTTGTCCAGCCAAGTAGGCAGAAGGTCCAGCAAGCGCTGCATCCGCGATATCGCTAGCTCAGCCTTACGGGACGATAGGAAATACGCGCTGTCGTCCGCGTACAACGCGAGAACCGACTCTCCCACTCTTGGAGGTTACCCTCAAGAGTTGGGATGTCGTTGGTGTACAGCGCGTACAGCGCTGGCGACAAGCAGCTCCCCTGTGGTACTCCCGCACATATTGGGCGAGGGACTGAGGTCGCGTTCTCAACCGACACTATGAACGACCGCCCATCGATGAATGACGCTAGCACCTTAACCAGCATAGCTGGCACGGATGAGTCCAACAATTTGAAGATGAGCCAACATGCCACACGCGGTCGAAAGCCTTCTCAACATCTAGGAAGAATCCGACCGTGTGCCGCCCAGAATTGAGCTCATTACAAATATGGTGGATCACCCGCGTCAGCTGAAGCGTAGTCGAGCGACCGGCCCGAAACCCATATTGCTCGTCCCTTATATTAAGTGACGGCATTATGCGTCTCAGCACCAGCCGCTCGAAAAGCTTCGCCAGTATCGGCAGCAGCGTGATGGGTCGGTAGCTGGCCGGGTAACGACGGTCTTTACCCGGCTTTGGGAGAATACCGTTAAAGAGCCGGGTCAAAGCGACCATGGCTCTTCTGGGCAGCATACTTAACGCCAGGTTGGTAACTCCATCTATGCCTGGGGCCTTGCGCTTTGGTAGTCGCAAGGCCACCTTCCGCGTCTCAGAGGGGGCGATAAATCCCTCGAGTGGCGGTGTCTGGCCATCGATGAAGTCCTGTACGCGCTTCCCGACGTGCTCGTGGTGCACGCGGACGGCAGGCGTGGCGGGGTGGGGTACGAAAACCCCATCCAAGTACTCCCCAAGAATCTCCGCTCTGTCCTGCGCGGAGTATACCCGTTCATCCGCCCGATTAACGAGCGGGCAAACGGGCACCTTGGCTCGGGATAGCTGCCTGGCGAGATGGTGGAGTGAGGTGGCCGATTCGCCAGCCTGGTCGATACGGGTCTCCCAGTTGGCTCCTCAGTACTCCCTCATATCGCCAGTCAACCTCTCGGCCAGCGCATTTAAGTCTCGCTTGACCCGGGGACAGCGCGTCTGCGCCCAATGTTTGCGCAAGCGACGCTTCTCTAAGATCATGTTCCGTAGGCGGACGGGAAGCGTCTCAGAACGTCTCGGCTCTACCCGGCTCTGAGTGGTAGCCGCCTCCTGTGCAGATTGCACTGCGGTGGTAAACACCTGGGTGGCGGCCTTCACCCCCTCGGGCGTGTTTAGCAGCAGGTGGTATTTAACCGCTTTTAGACGTCGCTGAAAACACTCCCAGTCCATCCTGCGGCGCACTTGCAGAATTGAAACGCATTCTGCCCCCAGGCCAAACGTGACTAATATGGGGAGATGCTGTGTGTCCAGGTCATACAGCACCTCCACATGGACCGGACACGGCAGATCCTTGTGGAGAACTGTCCAGGACATCCGCACAGCTCGCATCCGACGTGGAGACGTGGGTGGGGGCATCTATCACCATGTGATCGATTACATCTTTGTTCATGTATTTGTAGCTTTACTGACACGAAGTCAGGAAATCGATATTGCGTTGGCTATGCAAATTGTAAAACAACGTAGCTCGCAAACGTAATCATGTCACAGAGATCAAGTTGGTCTTATTTTAGGATTCTGGCACCAGTGAGCCGGTGCCATTTTTTGTTCAATAACACAGTCCATACTATATATTTATATATTAAGACTATGCATTTCATATTCATATTAATTTCAAATGACTGAAATTTGGTCAAGCGATTGCTAATATAACGCATTCAAAAGGCATATTAATAAAATGGTAATGAATAGGAGATACAATCATAAATAAAACAACAAATTTCATTGCATATTATTCTTTTTATATTTTTTTTCATCAGTTTAAATGGAAAATACAATTTCATTTATTTATAATGTTGTCGTTTATTTATTGTAAACAAATATATTATAAAAGATTTACATATTACTATCAAAACAAAATATTCACAAAATGGCAGACTAACTAAACAAATAACTCAGCTTTTTCTTCAAGCATGCTAACAATTGCATCATTTTGAGCTAAACAAGAAAGAGAAAGTTTGGCACTGATCCCATAATTCAAATTAAAATGAAGATGGCATAAATGCATATTGCAGCAACACTATCAGACAAGAGGACAAGTTAGTCTGTTCTCCAGATTTTGAATAGGTACCTTTTATAACAATACTCTTCACAACCTCCTTTCAGCTCATGCGTATTGCGTGATGTAATACTGACTTCGTCACTTGCTCGCTGAACACAGGAGGGTAACGCCAAAGAGAGCTCTCCGACTATTGCTTGCGTGGTAACTTGACAATCGTAATTAACTAAAAGCTGCCTCATTATGCATCCAAATTCAAATGACTTATTAAAAAAAACAACAAACTCTTGCGCTTTCGTAACAAATTCCATTGAATGGATTAAATCAACTCAATTTAAACATTCAAACAAATCCTCAATCTAATCAAAAATAAAAAAGTACCTCTTCTCATGTCTGCATTACCCTGCCTTAACAAAACCATATTATACAATAAGACAGCGAAACAAAAAATAAGCAATGGAAAAGGACATGAGCATAAGAAATCACAAAATACATAAAAGGAACATTCAACACTGAGGTTGCTTCAACGAGTGTGCTCAATGAATGCTCTCATATAGAACAGAGAAAAGGCCGATTTCTGATTAACAGAAAAAGCTAAGTTCCTTCCACTGATATACATGAAATGCCGAAAAGAAAAGTATAATTCATAAATTGTACCTATACTTTGTTTATAATCTAATTTTTTTTACATTTTAATAATTTAAAAACAACCAGCACTTGGTCGAGAAATTTATATCCATTTTTTTTTTGTGTATTTTATTATTTTGATGAAATATTTAAAAGCTAATTAACGTGAGCCGATGTCAGGATTCATAGCTTGTCGTCGTTCGCTCGAACCGGTGGCAAGTATCGGACTCTTCCGCCTGACTCGAGCTTGTATAAACACATCTATACACAATAACACTACCGCATCGTCTATACATCTTGACTCATATATTAATGCACTGATATTTCGAGGGGCACAAGGAATATCGCAGCATTGTTTCTTCGCGGCCGCCGCCGGCCGTTCGGTCCGTACCGACACTCGACGGTTCCATATATAAATTCATTTACGTTACCGTTTTATACATCTCGTTACAAATTAAAAAAAAAGAAACACTACGATTACATCTCTTAACGTGTCTAAATGTCTAATTCGTACTTTATTTACATTGACGTAATACATAGTATTTAAATTGTTCGGTAATTCGACAGTCGCCAGGTCGCCGGCCGACGCGACGGCTCATTTCAACTGTACACTTAATTTACAATAACGTTTGATCTGAATACGCAAACTCAAATATCTATTCCTAAACATATTGTAAGGTAATGATGTTTATGTACGCCCGCCTTAAGCCGCTATAATATCAGCTATGTTAAGTATAACATGTTAAGTTTAACATGACGAATAAGCCACACCATGAACTATACACAAAATAAGTGTAATTAAATGAAATAGGCCAAATTCATTGCAATGATCATATTATGGGGTGAACGGCGACGACTATTTACCGATTATGATAATTTGGCGATCATAACATAACGTAACATGATGTGGCGTGTTTGTCATGTTGAAAAATAAAAACAATACAAATGTGAAATTAGTACAGCTAATTTATCACTAACTAGGATTTAAGAAAGAGATGACGTTATTAGATTCTATATATCGCCTACTCTGTACAATGGACTATAATATTTCATTGAGATATTATCATTCGTATAAATATGACAAAATACAAATATTTCTGTTCAATCTCTTAATGATTTATCCGTAACAAACGTGATACGTTCGATATTAAGTACTCCCTTTGTTACAGTCTACTGAGTTATGAAGTCAAAGGGGGCATTCATTTATTTCCAGAAAGTGTTCACTAGTGATTTAGTCTATATATTGATTCAATGGATTTATACGCGCTAAAATTCAGAAAGGTTAACAATTCACAAAAATTTACTTTTCAATAAATTAACCTAAATCATCGACACAAAACTAATCGTGCATCAATAGATGGTGGTTTGAAAAAAATAAGGTTTTGACAAATGGAATGCATTCTTGACTACATCCGCATACATAATCAACAAGTTTCTCAGAAAATATTCACATTAGAAAGTAATACCACCTCGCGTAAACACATCCATTACTAATATTTCGTAATATTCATTAGATATTACATATTACCATAAAACAATCGACAGTGCTAAAACTACTGGTAACAATAACATTTTAACGGTTTGTTCTAATTCAATTCGAATAATGATTTTATAACTTCGATAAAAAAATAATATACTTTGTGATGTTTCATATCACACTAATGCGTGAGTGTGGGCAAGCAAAACGACGAAAGAAACGAACAAGAGTTTACATAACAAATAAAAGTTTAGTATCAAGCCATACATCAAGTTTGAGTACCATTACGATGACGATGAAAATAAATAGAAAAATAAATTAAATTTCGAAGAAAAATTTTAAACATCTAATATCATGACCGTAATATTGAGCATTATAATGAGTAAAAGTGATAAAACCATAAAATGTGTGAGCAAACAAAGGGCACTTGTACAGTGTATCAATTGACCGTGAGAAATGACACAAGTCACCGAGTACCGCCAGTACCTCGGTACGTTCAAAACAATTGACTATTTCAATAAGAAAAACAATTAGCAACGTCTGTTTGACATATTAATTGACAAAAAACCAACCGAAATAACAAGTATCCGTCAACAAGGTTTCGTAAACCTAATAAATGTTCCCTTTTATATTATTTATTTATACACAATATAAATTTATACACATTTTGTAACAAATAATTGCATATATATACATTAAGTGTAAACAATTTCACGAGGGAGTCGGACACCTTTGATGCAACAAAAAAATTTGACAAATATTAATTACCACAAAAATATACACTAACAATTTTAAGGCTATACAATGATAATTCATATAAAACTTTTGTAATTGGCTGCCATTTCGATGTTCGTGTCATTTAATTCATTACATGAAACTAATAAACGTCATCGGATAACATTTTACTTGTTACAAGTCAAGGTTCAAATGACCCGTCAGAATTTCCGAGCATCAAAGTAATAATAGGAAACTGCAGAACGCGATGCATTGGTAAAACGTGTGGGTTTGCAGAAAACTACATTCAAATTCCAGACTTTAAATTGCGAATTACTTAACACTAACTCATTTTCAAATATGGACGTTAGTTTTAGGACAAAATACGCAAAGACGGTTTTCCATGCACCGGGCCGGGGACAGGAAGCGAATACGAGTAATCTCTAAAATCTTTTAAAGTTAGAGCCGATTTACACCTTCCGACTTAAGATCCGATTTTAAAAAGAATGCTAATCTATTTTTTCTAATTACAATAAACAACCCGTTATTGTAAAAGAAATAATGTAATTAAATAAATAATAATTACATGTGTAATGTATCACTTATTTGTTGTTCCAGTGAACATAAATTTGTATTAATTTTTTCATCGGTCCTTAATTCGTGTGCATAGTTTAAATGATTTAGACATCTGAAAGGGAAAACTTACATTCCGTTACGGTCATATATATATATCCAATATAGGGCGTGTAAATGGCTGAACCAATTAATTTTTATGTTGAATCCTAAATTGGAAAGTGTATATAAAGTCTTAACCATGCACTGCTTCCATCCACCGGGGGACCTCAATGCAGCCTAAAAATTAAACTACAAGTTTATTGTGATCTGGAGGGTTAATCCGAACAGGACCAGAATATTCTCTTACTTCTAGTGGATGTTTCAACACTGGCCGGTTGTTGCTAACTTTCGAGACGTTCACGAGACGTTGCAATTAAAAACTAATTAAATATAAAATGTATGTATTTATATAATTTTGGCAGATTCTATGACCACATCGAACGTAGCGACGCCGTCGTGCCACCGACCTCTAACACGCAACGTTTACCGCCGATTACTGTTGGTGAGTTTAGTTTGTGACATTTATGACTTATGTTGATATTGAGTTTATATGTTAAAGCCTTTGGCGATATTTAAAACTTCTACGGCTGTAACACGACGGCGCCACGACAAGAAAGAAAGAAAGAAAGAAAGAAATATAATAATAATAATGTATTCCGTTAAGTGTAATTATATAATTTAAAAAAGATCATAATAACTGAAAATATTACACTACCCATAGTAAAATTTAACAAGAACGCGATAAATCTTTCAATAATGACACTATATACAACATGCAAGCTGGGCAAGACACAAAATTACCGTCCGATTATCAATTGGATGGATTGTAGCAAAGGGACGACATGGCGCGTAAATAGTATAAAAAACGAGGTGTTTAAATAAATTTATTACAAAACGACTCTCAATTGACGTATTGAATTGCAGAGGAATTTAGAATAAGTCTATCCATTGTTGATGTCGAAACAAATACGTACACGACGACATCGAGGATTTAAAATAATTGTTAAAATGGCGGCAAACACTAAGCGGAATTTATTTGGACAATAATATTCTTCGAGACGGCAATATTTTTGGAGTGGGATAAAATGTGGACGAACAAATATTCTATTATTGGACTACATATGTACTTATTGATATTAAATATATATATTTACATTTCAAAAACCAATGCTATATAAAAGTTATCTATATGAATGACGTCAAAGTCGCTTGCAATTGTCACGCACTAGTGACATTTTAACGAGAGCAATAAACATTTTATATACTTTCGAACAAAAATATCGGCTTACTTCAATATTCTATGTTACTTTTAAAGAAACATAATAAACATCCTTATTTTATCGTTATTGTACAGTAAATTTTGATGATTATAGAATTATCAGCTATTAAGGCAAACATTATTACTTTTAATCCTTAGGTAAGTCCCATATTCGTGTTCGAAAGCGTATTCAACGACCGCGTTCATCGCCCTTTCCGCCGCAATCACACCGTGTAGAAAATATATATGTATATATTTCTTGCTATGAGAAAAATGTGATGGGAAAGAGGAGGAACGCGGGTCAATAACGAGCGTTACGAGAGTGAAAATATGCGGTAATAACAATATTTAGCTAGGTATAAACGTTCTCTTAACATTTACATGGGCCCTCATATCCGGTGATAGGCGAAGAAGTCGCTTCCTCGCGCCGCGTCAATCTCTTTAGATAGTTTTAAATTAATGGAAGAACGATGAAACATAAAATATATTTTTTTTAATCTATATAACAACACGTCGCGTCCCTCGAGTGTCGAACGAAACGCGCGCAGCCATCGCTGAGTGATTAGGATGTCGAACGCGTTGTCGAGGAACCGATATGCTTTCTAGTAGTCCTCGCTGAACCAAATGGAATCGCACACTGTCGACCAGACTCGAGAACGGTGGCGGTTTACGTTAACCTAACAGTTATTTAACAACTGAACGCATAATATTGTCAATCTGTGAAAATCGATGGGCCGCGGAATTACAACGAAAAATGTACGCTTTTTTCTGTATTGGATGTCCGAATTGGTAGTGTGGATTTTTTTAACTTGTTACCTCAATATATGACTACAATACCACCTGATAGTAAGTTGTGATGTAGTCCTGTATGGTAACTTGTAATGATCTGTTGTTTCTTCCACCTGATGCACGTCGCGGAGAGGCGCTTAACGCTATCGTAGGGTTGTCGCATCGAAATGATAACGTCTCGCAATCAACACAGACACCATAAAGTTCGTCGAGGACCATAACAAAACCTTACAGCTATGAGCGATACACGAATGAAACCACATTTGGAATACTGCAATTTGGCTTGCACAAGTTCAGCGTTGTTGGGAATATGCACATCGTCACTGTTTGCGTAACGCGATTACGATTAAACGATGATTCTCGTAACATAAACCCACTGGACATCTATCATAGTACACTGGACTAAAGCATCGCGGAATAGGAGAGTAGGTAAAAATGTCCAAAATAGGTCTGCGACATCCGGAACAGTGCTTTAAATCGGCAAATTATTATAGTTCAGTATTTAATTGCTTGGTTGAAATCATATGTAAATTTACTAAATAGAGACGATCGTTAATAGTAACAATTGAAACCGATAGATGGCGTTGTAGCCATTTTGATATTTATAGATCGGTACAAAGTCTGCGATGTCTGCTAGTCCAGTATATTATAATATACATGTGAATACATAAACCTTACAGCTAGCAGCGTTACAATACTGCAGTTTGGCCGGGTGCGCGCGGGTGTATTG